>JACXGJ010006409.1:0-34533 GCA_016801105.1 Esox niger | reverse complement strand
CAGGCCATGGTGGAGGGTGTAGTCTAAGGCAGGGCTATACCAGGCCATGGTGGAGGGTGTAGTCTAAGGCAGGGCTATACCAGGCCATGGTGGAGGGTGTAGTCTAAGGCAGGGCTATATCAGGCCATGGTGGAGGGTGTAGTCTAAGGCAGGGCTAAGCCGGACCGTGTTCTGGTGCTTTTTAGAGAACCATTAGCCCCGCCCATAGCCCAGATGGGTAAACCGTGTTACGGAGCCCATCAGCTACCAGTTTGGCAGTATGGCAGAGGGGTGCCAGTCTGGTATGCTGTCAGATTGCATACCAGTCCACCCTGTGCCAGTCTGCCTAGGAAAACGTACCCAGGATTTCTGGCTCTTCTAAGACGGAACGTCAATGACAACACCGAAGCGCTGCAGTGACATTCACAGGTCTCGAGGGACAACGTCTCACTTCCCAGGGAGATGCTCTGGGTTGTTACGTTGCGGGTGTCATCGTGGGCGTGTTTCATCACAACACCATCCAATTGAATCCATCCGGACCCATTCGAAACCATCGGAGCGGCCATTGAGTTGCACGGCATCGCCACGTGAACCCTCCTCCCAACCCTGCCCCACGCCCAGCCCCCACCTCGCCCATCATCTGCCACACTGGCAATGTAAAGGCAATGCTAATATTTGCGCGCCTCACTTCTAATACACATCAGCATCACCGCCGGTGTGTTTCCACTGCTCAGTCGCCAGCCAGAGAAAATATTTGTTTTTTTCCTCTCTCTGCTTCTCTCTCTATACTGCCCGCCTGCCGCCAACACCCCCCCACCCCAAATACATGCGCGCGCGCACACGCACACGCACACGCACACGCACACGCACACGCACACGCACACGCACACGCACACACACACACACACACACACACACACTCTCTCTCTCTTCCTTTGATAGATAAATGTCTAGTGGATTTGATTAGCAAATTGTTATGCCGCCCAGAACAACAAGAGTGGTGCAGTTAAGGTTCATGTAAATAGTTGACAGGGAGACTTTTATTTTGGTGATGGTGGGCCATTATACCGGTCTCCCTCTGACACAGAGGCATGTTATCGGGTGGGTAACCCTAAACGCGCTGTATCCCCGACGAGAGGCTGTGTCCCACCGTTCCTCATCAGTAACCTAAGTGACTGGGCTTAGGCCTTAAACAAGTGCGGAGTAGACACACACACACACACCCGACACACACACACACACACCCGACACACACACACACACACACACACACACACACACACGACACACCCGACACACACACACACACCCGACACACACACACACACCCGACACACACACACACACACATACACACAAACTAAAACAAAAACAAATGGTATGCTTTAAGTCTCCTTTTTCCAATGCAATGTGAAATGTCCTGACGCGTTAGACCATACCCCAGTTAGGTAGGGCCTTTTAAGAAAACATTACAGTATCATCACACCACTTCAGCTATCCGCTCCTCTGCAGATATCAAAGCCCAAGAATCTGTCAAGAGCCCAAACGAATCCATTTCAAATTGAACAGAAAATTGTTTCCTACTTTCCAAAAGGTACCGACTCAGAGAAATCTCTGAAACCTCTGGAAAAGAACCCCCCTGCTTCAATTCGAGAATGAAAAAAGGGAGAAAAAGAGTGAGGGGGGAAAAATGGGGTCTAATTAGAAGTAATTACGCCTTTTCATTTCCAACATGATGAAATAATTTGATTCTTTTTGAGAAGGGGTCTGGTTTGGCTCAGCGCAGACGAAGCGCTCCTGCGTCGAGTTAGAGCACTGCTAGCGGGACAATGGCCCTCCTTCTCAGAGTCGGAGACGAGAGGAGCGCGGCGGCCCATAAATCATTGCCAAAGGTACGCCTCGGACAGAGTCGTTTGACTGTTGTGTCGGCTTGACGACCGGCATACAGGTTGACCCACATTAGTGAGATAAAATAAATACGGCCAATGAGGAGTCATCAGGCTACACCCGCAATGGAGAGGGCCGGACATCTGAGGGGTGTGTGTGTGTGTGTGTGTGTGTGTGTCTGGGGATGGGGTGGGGTGGCATGCTGTGAGGAGGGGCTAATATGCCTGTGTCTTTCTATATGGTCTACAGTATGAGACACGCCCCTCCGTATGTACAGCGAACAAATCATAACATTAATAGAATATCCCAGGTCAATGTATAATCGTGTTGTGTACGCAGTCTAGTATTGTCAACAGTTGGGAGGAGAACAGAAGTTTTCATTTGTGGTTTCGAATTCCACAGTGAGGATTAAAGATATTCCAAAAAAAGATTCACCAAAAACGAAATCCACTCAAACATGGTATAGGCACCATCCTGTAAAACGGCCACAGACAGAAACGGAGGGAGAGAGAGAAAGAAGGAAAGAGAGAAAGACTATACTGAGGCAAGATTACAAGCATAAAGCAAGGACATTAACATAGAAAATGAGGGCTTGGGTGCGTCTGTCCCAGAGGTTGTTCCATTAAGTAGGAGCGTTTATTTCAACTCTGTTTCATCTTCTAACAGAGAAAACCTATTTTTGTTTCTTACCGCTTAAAACAGGGCTACACAAAGTCTTGTGTTTCTGTCAGAAGAAAGAAATCCCTTCCGGCTCCAATGACAAAAAAATGTTCAGGCCTCAGACATTTCACACAACGCTGGCAGACAAAGTTTGAAAGAATGATAATCTAACTAGAACAAACAACTAGCACACAACCAGCGTAATTAAAGAAATCCCTCAATGCATCCACAACAATGGTTGTCAATGTGCAGCCAGAAGTTGTACTGCAAAACGTATACATATGTATAAAACAGTTTATACCGGGAGTTATACCCACTTTGTTTATTGTATTAAGAATTGGCCAATATGAATTACCTTCACTGATAAAGTTGACGCAATGTAAAAGTATATATATATATACACAGCTCTGGAAAAAATTAAGAGACCACAACCCCTTTTTCTTTCCTTTCCAAAAGAGTTGAAAAAAAAAGTTTTTTCAGAAGCATTGAATTTGCAGTGATCTCTTATTTTTTACCCTTCTTCTGCTCCTCACTCAACCTGTCTTTTAGACTTTTTTAAAAAGGAATTTCTCTTTTTCCGGAGCTGCATATGCCACTCCATGAACGGATGGTGGTCCTCAAGACCTTTTGACAATGATTTGTTGGTCCCCGGAAGAGAGAAAGGTTGGTTTTACATGAAGAGAAGAGAGTAACCAGGAGAGGAGCGCTGACAGGGGCAACCCTCTGGCTGAATGAGCCCAGAGAGAGGGGCCAGCGCAGGGAGCTGGACATCAACAGTTTCTGTGCAATATCAGCAGCCCAGCTTGGAGCAATCTCCTGCACCTCCACCTGCCATTCATCCTCATGCCTTCCCCCAGGACCAATCAGAGGGCCAGAGGGTGTCCCAGGAGGCCATCCCTAAACAGGGTTAAAGAGGGAATGAAAAGGCGGCGAAATTAGACTAATGATGCCTCGTCTGGCTGTCCAGCCGTCAACCTACTTTCTGGCTGTCTGTCTGTCTGTTAGCTTGCCTGTCTACTTGTCTGTCAATCTTTTTGTTAGCTTAATTCCTGTCTCACAGTATCTCCTGTCTGTCTGTAACTTAACCTTCCTGTCTGTCTGCTCTGTTAGTATACCTACCTGTCGGTCGTTCTGTTAGTGTGTCTCTGCTCTATTAGTTAACCTTCCTGTCTGTCAGTTCTGTCAGTTACCCTTCCTGTCTGTCAGGTCTGTCAGTTACCCTTCCTGTCTGTCAGGTCTGTCAGTTACCCTTTCTGTCTGTCAGGTCTGTCAGTTACCCTTCCTGTCTGTCAGGTCTGTCAGTTACCCTTCCTGTCTGTCAGGTCTGTCAGTTACCCTTCCTGTCTGTCAGGTCTGTCAGTTACCCTTCCTGTCTGTCAGGTCTGTTGTTACCCTTCCTGTCTGTCAGGTCCGTCAGTTACCCTTCTGGTCTGTCTGTTGGTTTTCTGGGTCTTGAAGCCTCCATGGCTGATTGTCTTCTAGCATAGTTAGAAAACTGAGTCAACATCGGAAGAGCCGGGCTTTCCAAAAAACACTCCAAGTCATCAGACGTGACACATTGTTTGGCTTATTTCGTCCGGCCATAACCAGTCCAAATTGTTGGTGTGTACGAGTCGGCAATGTGAGCACCTGATTCCAAATACAGCACAAAAACAAAACCTGAGATGAAAGGGGCAAAGAGCCAACTCTCACCACTACAATCAGACTGGGTGTGTAAAACTGAGCGAAGACATCTGACCGTGTCCTCTGTGGAGGTGGAGATATAGACGTAACTAGCGGAGCACAGCCACTCTCCAGCCTGCCTCCCTCCCTGTTCACCTGGCCCGTTTGATGATGCCTCACTTGCTCTTGACAACGCATCGATTTTACTTCTGCCTGCCGCGTAAGCCCGTCTGCCTGGAGGAATCCATTAAGGCAAACAGCTCTCATCCGCGCTGAGTGACAGCCGTGACAGGCGCGCAATGCGCCCCCCACGCCCCGCCCGCCAATAGGCTCTGACTGACAGCTCAACGTTTAAACTGGCCTGTTTTTGTTTTACTGTACAGCTAACAGATTCAAGCGCTTCCCATTACAGGGGTCGGGAGCGGACAGTCGGGGTGGTTTGAGGTGAGTTGGCGGGGGTCCGTTGGTGTCTGCCATCTTCTGGGTGGGAATAATCCCCATTTCCTTTCTGGCACCTTATTACATACAGGAACCCATGCAAATGTTTTCTATGGCTTCTTACTTCATCACTCCCAGTACCGTCAAGGATCTGCGGCTAGGGAAATCATTTTAGACGCCATTAATTAGCGTCTACAAACCGTGAGAGAATGAGAAGCTTTTGTCTATCAGGGCTAATGTAGCTAATGTCAGCTTTGACAATGAAATATGTCTTCACAGTTACTGACCTTGCTTGGCCTTTGGTCTCCTGTGGCCACTTGGCCTGACAGCATCACATTACTTTGTCTTTGCATAGCAACATATTATTGTTCTTGACGCCTTAGACTATTGTAAGCGAGCGTGTCTGTGTGTGCATGATACCAGTCCGCGTATGTCTCAGGACAAGATGTCCCCACAAAGATTGTAATACAAGCCAAATTGGTCCTCACAAGGTTTTTTGACCAGTTCCCTTCTGAAGAGAAATGTCATTTCTGGCCTAGGGGTTGTGTGTGTGTGTTTATAAATGAGTGTGTTTTGGAGAGTGTTTAGTCACAGTCCAATACAAGTGCTGAAACCAAATATACCAGAGCAACACACACACACACACACCAACCAGTCTGCCTGTTAAAAAGTCTGACTTGACCTGACAGTGTTTTTTTAAGCCGTTTACTGTTGAGATTCTTTACACTAGCAGCTAATATCCCTTCCCCACATATCCCACCACAACCCGCTAGTTCCAGTACACACAGCACTAAGCCCTCCCATTGTCCACAATAACATTTCTCTGCCAGCTCTAAAAACGTTTACAGTTCCAAATAATGACGCCAAGTCTTGAAAAACAAACCAAAATCTAATTTTTACATGCTCCCACTTTTTCCTCAGTGTAATTTTCAGCTGAGCAGCTTTTGGAGGAGCCTCACTTTGCAAAGGTTTTATATAAAGCTCTGGTCATCTACACAGCAGGGTTCGAAAGCTATTAGAAAAGTTTCAAATGCTTTTAGCATTGAGATGGAGCAGAATGTGTGTACCAGCAGTCAAAGGTTTAGACACACCTACTATTTCAAAGATATTTCTTTAGTTTACCATTTTCAACATTTAACTGCACCTCAGATTGCAGCCCAAACAAAAAACATCTCAACATCAACAGTTAAGAGGAGACGGCGTAGATCAGGCGTGCTGCAAAGAAACCACGACTGAAGGACACCGATAATCACAGGAAACTTGCTTGGGCCAAGAAACACAAGAAATTCACATTAGACCGAAGATCTGGAAATCTGTCCTTTGGTCTCATGTCCGAAATAATTTTGTCCGAATTTGAGATATTTGGTTCCAAACGCCATGTCATTCTAAGACACAGAGTGGGTAAAAGGATAATCTCCACATCTGGTTCCCACTGTCAAGCAAGGAGGAAATGTGTTGGTGTGGGAGTGCTTTGTTGGTAAAACTGTCGGTGATTTTTTTAGAATCCAAGGCACGCTCAACCAGCATGGTATTTTCTCATCTGGTTTGCTCTTGGTGGGATCATACTTTTTTTGCAACAGGACAATAACCCACAACACAACTCAAGACTGAAAGAGCAATTTGACCAAGCGTGATAGGGCTGCATCAGATGACCTGGCCTCCACAATCACCTGTCCTAAACCCAGATCATATGGTTTGGGATGACTTGGACTTGAGAGTAAAGAAAAAGCAGTAAAAAAGTGCTCGTCCTATGTGGGAACCCTTTCAAGACTGTTGGAAAACCTTTCCAGGTTAATAACTCATAAAGCTGGTTGAAAGAAATACCAAGAGTGTGCAAAGTTCTCATCAAGGCAAAGGGTCTAAAAATACATGTATTTTCATTTGTTAAACCCTATTTCTGTTAATATATGATTTGATGTGTTAGTTCTTAGTTTTGATTTCTTCACTATTATTCTACAATAAAAAAATAATAAGAAGAAATGCCATGAATGAGTAGGTGTGTCCAGACATTTGACTGGTATTGTATAACTGTAACTTCTCTGAGCGAGCAAATATTTTTTACTTTTCCTAATTCTCGCCAAGTTCTACTCAAAAGTCGTTACTAGGTGAAGCCAAACACTTCAGGGTGTAACTCCTGATTCCTCATACTTTTCAAAAAGTAGGATGTTCAATGAAAGCAGATACACAATTAGTTAACACAGGAACCCAATGCAGACATTAATCCATCAGCTAATCAAGAAAACAGTTTTCAATTTGGCAATCTGTTTTGCTTTTTCCACCAGGTCATTTCATATGGCAGGGCTATTCAAGCTGGATCCTTCAAGAAAAAAAGTGCTTTGGTTTCACTTGAGTGAAATTAACTAGAAGGTAGAACCATGACCCTGAAATCATCCACAGGAAAAAGCTCATAAAAGATATCAATGTCATACACTTCGTATGACGCTTCATGAAGATCTGCCAGTGCTTTTTAAACAAGTTCAAAGGAATGCAATTGCTAATTTATTTTTGGACATTTTGTCAGTTCATTAGGCGTAATCAGTTGACAAAATATTTCTATACACCATATTATTACAAAGGTGTAGTTGATTGTACATTACTGATATTCCCAGATCTATGCGAACCTAAATGCTGTGATATTTAGATGTATCTATGAAGAGCTCGGAGACAGGAGACTGCGGTCTGTATCGACAGACAAAAGACAACACAGACCATTAGCTGAAGCTTTGTCTTCCCCACACACCAGATACACAAGGACATTGTAGTATATAACATGAAGCACAGGTGGTTCTGCCTCTGATATTAACCCCCCCCCATCGAGTGATGGAATATGTCCGTGCTGTAGAGGCGTTAAAACAATATAAAGCTGCAAACCAGAAAAGAATCAGGGATGCCGGTGTCAAAGAGCCTTGCCTTAGAGAATGGTCGGACAGGCTATCGTAATATCGCCACCTTTTTACAAATAAACATGGCCACCATTCTACAGTCTGGCCCATCTGGTTTTAAATGATTTGAAGTGGCCTAGGGCAGGCCATTGGTGACTAAAGCACTGCCTCCAATGCACATGTACTGCTGCAGTAAGGGTTTGGTATATCTAACCCACTTCACACCACACACTCTCACCTCTATCTTTCTCCACTCTCCTATCCAAAAAACAATGAGCCATGTCTCAGGAACTATACTTGAAATTCCATTTGAACCCAGGTCTGCTTCACAACCACTGGGGAAGAAAACCATGACCTCACACTATAATCACCGCAGGAGGAAATCCATCTGAAGGGTTTCAGACGACCAGAAATGTGCCTCGAATGAAAACACTGAAAACAAGTACCCTGTGATTAATTAGCTATTAATTAGGTTTCCACGCGGGGTAATATGCATTTTTCAATTAATTAAAGTTGGACTCGCACTGTAAATCAAGCGAGGCTGACGTTGTTTCTACAAATTAAACATACACATTTGGGGTATGGAGAAGGAATAAGTGTTGATTGCCTAACTGGAGGGCTCGTCAGGAGTGAGCGTGACATGGGCTTTGACAGGCTGCGACTCAGTCCAGTGCCTAAAACGCACGCGCACGCACGCACACACACACACAGACACACACACAGACACACACACACACACACACCTCGATACTGCAAGTCTCCTACATGTAACAGGATCGACATCATTAAGGTGTCAAATAAATTGTAAAGTACTTAAATATACTAAAGTGTTTGCAATCACTAATGCATCAAAGTCGCTCTGGACTTCAACGTCAGCTAAATGACGATGTCCGGATGTAAATGGAGCCGTGAAATAAAGAATATTCAAGTATTGTGGGTATATATAGATTTCGAGTGAACGGAGTCTCTTTAATGTGTTAAGTGTTCATCACCGTCGTGTGAAGCACATTTCATTTGCAGGTGTTCTAAGTTATTGCTCTAGCAATCTCCGTTCGGTGGGGTTTGTACGTCGAGAATCTGTCGCCCGTACTCGTGTACAAAGGAACAATATATGCAATCGCAATCACTGTCCAAAATAAAAACGTGTCGTTTGTCACCGTTAGCAAAGCGCGGGGTGTGATTTCTCTTCCTGATGACTCGTAGACATTAATTTGCGGAAAACGCGTTTATGAAATGACAAACGCACGCACACACACGACCATTTATTCAAGAACTGCTCTCTGACAACTGCTTTATATACAGTATAATGAACCAATGACTGCAATCATTATCCTACACAATGTATTTCTTATCGTGGCACTGATAATGAAGTGTCTATTTGATGGTCGGTAGAACAGTCTTTATCAAAGTGCTTTGGTGAAATGAAACGGGGGACCTGCACACAAACAAACACGAATCGAGTTGCAATTTAGCTGATGCCTCGTGTGTGTGTGTTTGTGTGTGCCCAGACGTGCCCGCCTGCATGAGCCAACCTGTTCACGACCGCACACATCTTAGTGTGCAGTACGAGCGCGCGTATCCAAAACAAACGACGCATACGCCGTGTTTCCACCAAAACTCTCGGAATATCGGTCTCTAAGGGTTGGCGCAGCGGCATTTCTCACTCCCTTCTTTTCGAGTTGCGTGGAAGTTTTGAGGGAACTTGGTCCTGTCATAATTACTCGGCCTCCGGCGAGCATACTAATATGGCCCTGGGAAGGAATAAATTACATCTCAGATTAGCAGGAAGGATGAAGTGGAGGTTTTATTTTTAGAAATTAGAATATTTGTTACATTATTAACGGGGGGAGAACATCCTTTGATTCCTGTAATGTATTTTTTTGGTTCAGAGTACAGAGTCTAGCGTGTAAACTGCCTACCTGTGTAAAAAAAAGAGTAGTCTTTAGTGGGATGTGAACATGCCTTGGGGACATAAAAGCTGCATCTCTCTCTCTGCTTCCCTCGCTCTCTTTTTCCCTCCGTAGCTTCTTTCCATTCGGCACGCTACCTCAGAATCGTCTGGCGCAGCATATTTCTCTGTCACGTTCTCCCAAAGCCTTTTCTGTTATTGTATCAAACCTTTTGTTGTGTTGCCCTGTGGGATCACTGTGTACATACAGACACATACAGCGACATTCCAAGGTATACAAGCACAAGGTTGTAATGTCACATGAGGACTAGTGTTTGAATACTATTCATAGTCATTATTGTATTTTTTGTCTTCCTACTTCTATTTTACAATGGATCATATGAATAGATCTCAACTGACATGTCTTCATCTTCTATTGTTGGGAATTCTGAAAGCTGTTAACAGAACAAGCAGAATCCGGACACTACACAATTCTAACTGACCAAATGAGTCCAGTAAACATGTTCCCCCTCTTCTTTCACCTTTAAACCTCATTACATCCCCAAACTTCACCTCAAACAATATATATTTATTTTTACAAGACTGGCAAACATGTCTTAGTGTTCCTATAGTTGTGAAGACTTTGGGTTCTCACAAGTACAGTAACACACACACACACACACACACACACACACACACACACACATACTAATGTTATTTTCGTAAATGATTTTATGACAAGGGAGCAACAGGGCCGAAACAGGATTAGTCCGCTGTGTCAGAGCCCATTTAGGAAAATTGACCACGTACAGATTTTTTTTAATCACAAAAGACTGTTTTAATTATTGGAGTAATTAGTAAAATATATGAGCCTTCACCTACATTGATCTTTATTGTCCGTACAGTTAGTGAACAGTGGGTCTGAGTATTGACTACCGCCCCACACGTTCCATTCTCAGGCAGACCCTCTACCCGCACACACACACACACACACACACGCACCCCCCTCCCTTTCTCCAACCGCTCGGGGCATGGGTCAGACATGAATCTGCCTGAAGAGGACAAATGAGCGGCCGAGCAGAAGGAACCGCTAAGCAGAACCGCTCACACGTCTCGGGTGACGTCAGGCGGAATTGGGTGCCGCACAAGACGCTGGGCCTAAGTGTTCTGACGCCTGATTACAGTCCGCCACCCGCTGTCTCTCTTTTCATGTCTCTCATTCTTTCTCTTTCAATTAGATTACTTACATTGTCAAACCATACATATCTCAGCAGTGGACGGATTGACGACATTATGGAAAGAACGATAGTAAGTAGAGGGACAACGGTAATGTAAATTCATACTTGAAGATCCACAGCAACTGCAACAACAATGGAAATGGACATAACAATTAATAAAAGTTAAAGAAATAAACAAAACACCATATCGGTAACTTATACCTAGAGCTCTCTCAAGTTGTGGTGGGGGGCAAATGCCAAAACTGCAAATGATTTGCAATTCACCCTATAATTATTTCATTTTGTAAATTTTGTATAGTTTTAAGCTCTTTTTATTGACTGATAATTGATGTTAAAGAAGCTTTTCTTGGGTATTGGTATTTGTCGCAGTGCAATAAGAATCTCTCTCCTTTCTGGTCAGCCAGGTTTGTCTGTGAGGACCAGCCTCTGTGGACAGGCTCTGCTCAGTGGGTCAGTACCTTGTTCTTGTTTTCATTAGTCATGTTTTTATTGTTGCCTTCTAATTAGTGATCTATTTAATTTTTTACAGTGTGACTATTTAATTTTTTACAGTGTGACTGATTGTCCATGTGTAGTCCGGAGTTTGGGTTGGTTTGGGTTCATCAACTGAGCCTCAGAACTAGCTGGTCTTCTCCTGTTCATCTCTTCACATTATAGGGCTGTGCTTGATTTTTTGGGTTGTAATATGTAATTGTTCTCCATTTCTCTTTCTCCCCCTTTCTCTCAGTTCTCTCTCTTCTCCATCTCTGTGCAACAGACCTTTGTAGTTCACAGCGAAAAACGTGCGTTGGACACAACTCAATGACAAGAATGCAAGGTCTGTTTAAAGTTACATTCTGGCAGGAGAGGGGTGGGGATTCCCAAATTGCTTTTCCTGACTCGTCAAAATTCTTCTTTGTATTTTCATCCTGAAGGAAATATTGCGCGAAAAAAAACGTGAAATCGTCCAAATTTCCCTAGACACAGCACCTCAGTGTGACACTAAGAGGCGTGTGCAGTGGCTAAATATCTAGTGCGGGCAGGAGCCTGCGTGTGGCCGACTGAACCTTTCTGTCCACATAGGTACCGGACATCTGGACATAACACGAAAACCGTAACCGGCCTGACTGGCTGGTCAGTCCGAATTAAACCTGAAATGAAGCCTTTTTCGCTTTGAGGAGTGTTCCCTCCCGAAGGGTCCCGATGCCATTAGCCTTACAGTAAATAGGATTACACGGCGTCTATTGAGTCCTTCACCATGGATTTGCACTGAAGTGTCTGCGCAGACTTGAAACAAGGAGCGGAAAGCCCCCCGATCAACAACCGGTGGGTCTAATTGAGAGCTGGTATGTTTAACCCAATCGCCTGGCCCGGTCTGCTGTCCATCGGGGGGAGGGGGCGGAGCAGCACCCCGGCATTCCGCCTCCAGCTAGTCGGCCTGACGGAAAATAAAGTAGATGAGTCGGACTCAGTCAAAACATGTAGAGCGTTCAACGAGAAAACTCGGGCGAAGGAGCGGAATCCTTGTCTTTTTCAGCTAAGCCTGGGTCAAATAAGCGAACAGTCGCATTATCTTCTTTTTAATCCATTAAGTAGACCTAAGTGTCCTCTTGAGCGACGTGTGAAGCTGTGCCGGGAATGAAGGATAACCAGGCTGGGCCAGGGTATGTCCTGTAAGACGAGCAATGTCCCTTAGTCCCAGGGACGTTCGGGTCATGGCCGGGCTACACCTCGGTCCTGTGGGGCATTAAACCATTTGGGTCGTGCAGTCAAATGTATAAAACGTGCACAGCTCGCACACTTGTCATTTTTAGAATTAATATTGCCCCAGGTCAAAAGGCAGGGCAGGAACTTCTGACCAATCATAGTATGCAAACTTAAGCAAAAAAAATGAAAGCTAGAATGCAAATCATGTGAACCAAATATACACAATCCATGGACGAACGGTGACCGTGTATCCACGTTCTTATGGAACATTAAATGAAGCTCAAAGCAACTACATGCTGTCCGGGTGTCTCAGGTACACACTTGCTAAAAATAAAAGAGCAGGCACAGTGATAGAGCAAACATGTTGGGTACAAGACACTTCATTCCCTCGCCTGGTCAATAACTACCGGCGCCACGTGAAAAACGCACGCGCATGTGAGGTGAAAGACCCAGACGTGTAGAGCGCACCAACAGACTGTCCCTCAGATTCTCCAGATAAAATGGATTTCTCCCCTCCCCGCTCCTCTTTATCCCGAGGAGGTGCTCCTCCCTGGCAGGTTCTTAACCTAACACCGTAACCTGTGTGTTAATGCACAAAGAGACATAATGTCTATTGATCCGCGCCTGTGCCTCCCCGAATGACCAAGGGAAAACAACGGCAGGCGTTTTATGTTCCTGGGCCGGTCGGTGGCATGGCGGCATCCCAGAGATGAATATATGACACTGCCGTCAGCCTGCTTACATTTGATTACTATCTGATCAATTCTTCTACAGTTACCGTTATTATCTTCATCATCATTCATCATCGTTATCATCATCATCGTCTTAGTCACTTTGTGGGGGGAGAAAACATGTTTACCTGCCTTGGGCTTTCATGAATGTTTTAGCAGTAGGTGTAAACTTTGTGGTGAATGCTGTTGTTCTGCAACAAGAACAACAAGTAAAAGCAAGTTTGGCCGAATGCACCTGCCTTCAACCGAGGGTGAGGACAAAGAAACAACTTCACCCTCTGGTGGTACATATCCTGTGTGCTAATTATTGGAAAAAAATAATAATAATAAGAATGAATAATACATTAAAGACAAGGGGGGATCTGAGCCATAAAACATATGTATTTTTAATATGAATCTCCCTGAATCAATACCCACAATTAGCAACTGCGACCAAATTGCTAGGCGAAGCGTAATTAGTGTAAGGTCAGAAGGTATTATTCACAGTCACTTTAGTTTACCACATTAGGACAAGACAGGACGCCAGGCTAAAAAATTATATATTCTGTCCCCATAATCTGTCCTTTTCTGATTTAGATGGATGAAGAATAATTAACTCCTAATTATTCAGATCACTTAAGGCCCTTTCTGGATCCACAAAAGCAGATGCAGCCGTGTCTGTCAAGCTGCTTCATCTGGCAATCATTTATAACAATCCTGAAGCTTGACCAGTGATGATTCTTTAAAATAAATCAAAATGCCTGATTTCCAACCATCCCCACCCCTCCCCCCCATACCCCTTAGTAACTCAGAAGGTCTTAAGGAAGCGCACTTCCTTTCAATTCACCCGTATGCAAATTTTCTGAAATAATTTGCATTTTAAAGTATTTAACTCCCCATATTTATTGGGCTCTGAGGCCTTGCTGATCATTGATTTATTTGCTTCCGGCAATCATATTTCCATATTTTGTGTGGTTTTTAACGACAGTAATAATTCAAATATGCAAAAAGTTGTTCTTTGAACGATATCTTTAATTATATCCTCAAAGCATCATCTCTTTCTATTTTTTTTTCACGGCAAGATTGTCCTGAAAAAGGCAAAAAAATATATAATTGCAGGAAGGACTTGGTGGGTAAAATGGTAGTCGGTTAGCGTATGTGAATGGAGAAGTCTTCTCATGTTTACCAGTCTAGAAATCCACAGTCTGCGACCTGGTCCCTAGACCCCTTGATTAAGGCTGACATTCTTTCAGGACAAATCCAATGTCAGATTTGTGAAATTTGTCTCCTTGCTGAAAAAACAAGGAGACCTTCCCCCTCTGTTTTGCCACTAACACCGACCCTTTCTCTGTCACGTCTGCTTATTGGACTTGTCACAGTGGCCTCATGCTCTTATGAAAGCCATCACAGTCCGGATTATTAAAAGTGGCGGAATCCCGCCACCGTTTGGCCTATCAGCGTCACGAAGCGGCCCTCAAACGTGTCCGATGGTCCGTTCGCAGCCGGAGAGGGTCCTTGTGCACATTCCCTTTGTCACCCATGCGCGCGCCTGAAACTTTTTAGAATAATTGCTCATTCATGTACAAACGCGGGTGACTAATAGATTAGATTAGTCGCATTTGGTTGCAAAAGGAGGAGGAGGGAATATTTTATTATCTTTTCAGTCAGTTGCAGCATACTGTGTCCGTCGACATGTAAAGAAATGAAGATATTAATTTACCTCAGAGTGCAACAGCCTACTATACCCAGAACATCAGTGCTGTCAGATATCGTATTCTGGAGAACATACAGCAACAAAAATATACATATCATATCACCACTCCCTGCATTCATAAAAGGACATGGCATGAATGCAAATCTGTAAACAAAATAAAATGTTGGTAACATTTCGTGAAAGGTATGAGGTTCTTGTTTTTGAAATGCTTAATATTACTCCAGAATAATAGTTTAAAATAACCTACACGTTCTTGGGTGTTCATATCACATTTACTTTTAAAGACAAGATGACACAATGTCTTCGTGTTTTTAGAAATATCTAGATAAATTGTATAAATCTAGTTATGTGTTTAAATCCCTAAGAAAAACATGACAAAACATTTCTTTAAGTGTTTACAATTTTAAAATAAATAATTTGACATTTAAAAGTCATCATATATACCTATATATAATTAAAATGCACAGTTAATAAATGAACAACATGGACCAAAACATTTGTTTCTAATTTCCGTTAAAATTCTAATCATTCTCATTATTATTATTTAATATGCAATAACTGCAGCACGTTGCACCATTTTAGCCCGTGGTTCTAACTCAGGCCTTGGTGTTTTCACTGGTGGGGCCAAATTTAATACAAGCTAAACACATTAACCCAACCCCTTAGAGGATGCACTTCACCCTAATGTTTAACTATCACTGCCGAGCGTTGCACTGAGAGCACACAGCATATGTTTCCAACCACGCTGCCCCTGAGATGGTGGTTGCACCGCGCTCTCTCGCTCGGCTCACATTGACCAATGTCCTCGGCGTGCATAATAACTATTTGTGAAAAAGAGAAAGAAATCAGAGAGCAGTTACGGATAAAATCCCTGCGCCGTGCTGTCACGAGGAATCACAGATGCAGGACATCACGCGTGACCGCATGCACAGCTCACATCCGAGCACACACACTCTGTCTCACGGTCTCTCACACACACTCTCCTTTCTCTCTCACACACATATGTACTCTCTGTGTCTCACACACTCAGAGGAGTGGCTAGCCAAAACGGATATTAGCGAGGAAGGTAACGAGGATGTGAAGGACCAATCAATGTACAAAGTGAATGATAATAGCACCAGCATGGCTTTTGAAAAGAAACAGGCGTCAACCCTTGATAGCTCTCAACGAAACTTTCAAGAATCTGAAGACGAATCATTTGCAGGCGGTGAAAGTCATTCACGTGGCGAGAAATGCACTCACGGTGAATCAGACGGAATGAGACGGTTGCCTGTTCTCAGCTCCTCTCCCGAAAAGGTTATCGCATTGTCTCCTACTGCTTTTGAGCTTGCTCCCTTTCAATATGAACATGCAGTGATTTGAATAAGCCCTGCTCCTGTAGCTCGCTTATCTGATGGCAGGCGAGCGTTGGAAACAGCACTATCAAGTGCACACCATCTTCTCTCAACTGCGGAAAGAGATGAGGGAGAGGGAGCAGAGGGAGAGATAGACTGGGGAAAGGAGTGTTTGTGCATCTGGGATCTGTGGCCCTGATAACAGGATCTGAGGGTAATCAGAAACAGGCTGGAAATGCAAAGTGACCGAAGGAGAAGAAAAGAAATGAAGAAGAGGGCACATTCAGTCTCTGACAGGCCATTCACTAGGCTTTCTTGTCTGATTAGTTGTTGCCATTTTTTTTTTTGCCCTCTTTATTTTTGACATTTTTGGGTGTAGGTCAGGGAAATTTGGACAGGATTTATTTCTGTGTCTGAGATGAATATAGAATCTCCTTGAATAAATATGTTCACAGATCAGATGAATTCGTGTTTCCGTGTAAAGAAAAGCCACATCGGCAGCGTACGACGGCAGCGCCAGAGGTTTACCTTGCCAATCTTGAATTATTTGATCCCTTTCTCAAATGAGTCCCTGGTGGTTAGCGAGTTTCGAGTTCCACGTCGGGGTTTGTTTGATGTCACCACGTTACAGGGCAAGGATCAGGTTAACGAGGTAACGACAGGTAGGCAGTCCTAAACTAGCGACACGACCTCAGGAAAACGACCCCTAGAAGCCCCGCACGCATGCACCCACGTCCGACGCTCATTTCCCTACGCTTCGTTGACGGCTCACCTGCTCTCTTCATTAGAGCACCGCTGTAGGGCCTTATCACTGTGTAGTCTTTGTCCTTGCTGTAAGTGGCCTCTCGGCACGTCGCCCTCCTCCGCCACTCCTCCGCCCTCAGCTACCCACCCACGGTCGGGAGGCCCCCTCGTGACAGCCCGATGAGGCCGCTCCGGCGGGGGCTCTCCTGAGACCTGCTGATCGGCCCCTGAGGTCCACCAGCGTAGAGGAACTTGTCCTAGTTAAAGCAGTACCGGGAGGGAGACCCCCGCCTGCCTCCCTATTCCCAGCTCCTCTCCCCCTCCTCGTCTGCACCCGCCCTCGCTACCGTTATTCACCATTTTCGGAGCTGCAAAATAAATGTCCAAGGGCTTGAGTCCATGAAAAATGCACCATATTGAAAGTAGGCCCCTTGTTAAGTATTAATGCATGGTTTTTTATCTGCTTATTTTGTGTGCCGTTATCTCGGTTGATGATGGCAGTGAATCAAATTGTGTCTTGAAAGCAAACCGATATTTTCATGTGGGCGTGATGCAAAATTGTGTCACTAATTTGGTGAATATATATTTGAAATGAAATTGCATGACAGACATGAAACAAAACGTGCTGCTAAATTGCACCGCTATTTAATTTCACTTTAATTCCACCAGCATTTTTTAAAACACAAAAATATAGATAGCCTTGTTAGTATTCCTAAAATGTAACAAACCTGAGCAGATACGCACAAGCTTCTTTAAGTTACAAAAGAGCAGAACATGTATCCTGTAACAGCTACACGTACCTCACATTAAGTACCACGCAGATGTATCAGCCTCCCAACTTCCAAAAAAGGGAAATGGCGCCATCTACTGGAAATTCATTACCCAGACTGCATCTCGCATAGAAACCTTTCCTGGCTCAGAAGAAAAGGACAGTTGAGAAAAGATTTTCAGTAAACGCCATCTCGCGGCATGTCACTGACAACCATGCATATCGGGGGGCTGGTACGTGGGGGAGATGTAGAACCAAATCCTGACCGTAACGTCTGAGACGCTTCAGAACGATACTGCCCTCTGTTAGTTTGACTGGATGAACCAAATTAATAAATAAAAGGGTTCCTCTTAAGAGAGCGTGATCCCCCCCAGACACACACAACCCCTCCTCCCACCAAACTCAGTGCTACTACTCTCCTGTGCTGCTAATCGATGTGTCAGCGTTTCTCACGGCTGGCTGCAGGGTTCAGCCGCATCCCTGAAAGGGTTAACGCGGTGGCGGACGGGGGGGCGAGGAGGAGGGGGGTGACGGCGCGGCTGACAGTGGTCGCGTTGGAACGCGCCACCCTCTCCGACCCGCGCCCGCCTCTCCCCGACCAGAAGCCAACCGGGCTCGACACTTGCGGATGTCCGAGGGGGACCGCGTGTCTCCACCGCTGTCGCCGACCGGCGCCCTCGCATTCCTGACACCCCCCGTCTCCAATTTAGCCCCCCGTCCCCAACCCTTGTGAGGCGCTGCGGGTCAATCCGGGAAGCTGGGATGATGGGTAGGCTTTACAAGGAGTCGCAGTGGAAGCGTGTTGAAACCTCCTGCCGGCCGGGGTCCTCCCACCCGGCTGAACTCCCCAGTCAACCCTGAGGGTGGGGGTGACGCGGCGGGACAGGAGCCAGGCGGGTGGATGTATAGGAACGGATTACACTCCTCCGCGAAACAAACAGGGGATGCACGGAGGAACAACGTGTCAGAGGGATATTACTCACGCACGTCCTTAAACGAGTTCACACCAGAATAAAGGTTTCTAAACCTTTTAGCAACAAGGACCCCTAGATATGATGAGCCCCTGGGCGAGGACACACACGCCCGACCCCGGTTTAGTTTCTGAGACACTCATTCGACTTGCGAGTTGTACAATGACCGGCAAACGCTGATCCTGTTATTCTACACGTTTTGGTATTAGACTGAGAACAGTGGAAGGTTTTAAAGGACCTTTTGAAAGTCTAACGCTAAGGATTTTCAAACAGGGGTTTCAAACAGAGGTCTGCCAGGGCAGGCCAGTATGTCTGCCAAACATTTGGACTAAATAACAATATGACATATGTTTGTAGACTTATATCAATTATATAAAATTCTGCACCTACACACCAGCAGTAGTCAAAGCCTTACTACTGAAGGTATCAAGGGCACATGCACTGGAATCCCAATTTACACGGGGCCTCCCCCAATTATTATTTCCGTTAACAGGTGAGGAGGCTCAATCCCATGTATCAGGCTCGTTACACTTACTGTACAAAAGTGTCTGGCCTTTCCTCAACCTTAAGGTATGAACATTAATTAATCACCTTGGAGTGAATGTAGATCCTGAATGCGTCTGATACTAATGGAAAATCCGGATTGATCCTCCAATCACAATAATTATGCAAATAGAGGAACAGTATCAGTTTCAAAATACATTTTCTTTAAGCACATTAAAACCAAAAACAATACTGAATGTACTGAAAAATGGAATAGCTTACAAAAATGCCTAATCAGAAAATGTTTCCCTGAGCCCCTGGTGCCTCGTACAGAAACCTCTGGCATAGGTCACAAGATAAACCGAAAATGAGAGCATTTTTGCTGATATCGTTCATTACAATTAAATTAATGCATTTACATGAGTTATGTGAAGGTAAACATGAAAGAAGTCTGCTAATGGACAACCGATGACGACGGTTATTCTAGTAATTTTAGTCAAGAAAACAAAAAAATGACAGCGTATTTATGTTGAATCTTTCCATTTATCGCCCCCACATCAATTCAAGCAAATATGGATTTTTGCCCTTATCTCACTGCTATAAAAAAACACACAAACACACACACGCAGAGTACAAACACACACACACACACACACACACACACACACACGCAGAGTACAAACACACACACGCAGAGTACAAACACACACACGCAGAGTACACACCCACACACGCAGAGTACACACACACACACACACACACACCTCATTGCCCTGCTGCCTAACACACACCAAGCTTGAGAAGAGTTTTCCGGGCTTATTTGACATCCCCGGAGGGGCCCAGGAGCCAGTGAGCTGTAGCCACAGAGCATCCTAGTCAAGGACAGCAGCAACATCACTCAGCCAGCCATTACTTTCTCATATTCAGAGATGGAGGCTGTGGGGTCCGGCCGGGGAGGCCTCGTGAGCTGGGTGTCCGAGGGGAGCGCAGAGAGACGGAGAGCTAAAGGACCAATTGACGCCCGGTGTTGACTTTCGATGTCAGGTGATACGTTGCAATTTTTTGGTAAAAAAACAAAACAATGTATGGTCACATATCTCCGTTGTAAGTGCCGGATAAGGAATGGCCGTCAGGGATCGGACAAGGATTCTAGTCTCAAGGGCCACAGTCATTCGACACGTGGACTTTTAATCAGACGCGGGTGGAAACGCGCCTCAAAATACGCTGAGAATATATCAATTAATAGGGCATTGAAAAGAAACGGTCTACGATGATTCTAAAGCCCATCTCTGGTTGGTTATTTGAGCTGGCATGTGATCTAATTTCTAATATCCGTCCAATCTGGCAACATTTATTATTGGCGTTGTTTTGTTTTTTTGAGAAAATGGTGGATATCGCCTAGCGGATTCAAGGATCATCTCGATTCCATGAACGTATGTTAGGACCAAATGTGGTCTATAGTCGGATAGCCAAACACGTACCAACCTAATGTCCCCACTTCACTACACCAACTGGCTGCTGTTGTTACTGTCAGCCATCAGCAAGTGAGAGAACGCTTCCTGTGAACTCAGATAAATCTGCTGCATTGGTTAAATCCAAGTGTCCAAGCTCAAGACTCACCAAAGATGAATTCTACAAGGCTGACGTGTGCATTCGTCCCTATATCGTGTGAACTTCAAAACTGTATTGATTTTGGTTCCCAGTGTAGCAGGTCACGCTGACACAATGCAGACGGCGACACGACGGCGGGGGAACCAAAGTGTAGCGAAGAGACGCTGAACTTAAAAAAAACACACAGCTAACCAGAAGTGAATTTCACGCGTGTTAAAGCCTGGCACGTCATGTGGGTCGAGACGGGATTCTAACGGTTGAGTCTCAGGAGAACACGAGGGCAGAGTCGACAAAGCCTTGTTGGGAAAACGAAATCAGAACAGGAATCCTGACAAGACGTTCACAAGTTAAAAACAGAGTCGCTTTGAGGGAGGACAAGAGTGGATTTAGTCAAATGGAGATTTGGTCTGTAGCTGACGGACGCTGGGCCATAGTGTCTGTGACAGAGTGAATCAGGATCCAACTCGATCCCGTCCCAAACGGTTTGAATCTCAGACACGTCCAGTCCACTCTCCTATCAGGGCAGGCAGTGCTGCAACGAAGCAGGAACATGGGCCCCCTTACGATGAAGTGATTACATTTAGACTCTCAACCCATTCTAATAAGGCTGATGGAGGGAGAGAGTTGGAGGAAGGGAGAAGGAGTTAAAGAAAGAGGGAATGATGGAGAGAAACTGGGGGAAAGAGCAGAGCGATAGATAGAGAGAAAATAGGAAAAGGAATCGGAGGGAGAGGGCTTACATCTAGCCGGCATCCCCGATTCCAGTCTCCTGGATGTGATCAAACATCTCCGCAGTGGACTGGCCGTGAAATAATCTATACCTACGGGTAGTCAATTAAAAAGTGCCAGGGGAGATTAAAAGCTGTGTGACAAGCTATTCGCCGGACCGGGTTCGCCTTGTGGCACCGCGATCCAACTGCGTGTGGCACCAACTGTTCCCCGGCATCATCCAACCTCTTTATAAAAGCCCCCTCATGCATATTGAAGAGGCCCTCAGCAGCCTGCGGCTCCAACACAAGTTTGCAAAGCAGCCCAACGTGCTGGTTTTCTACTGGAAGGGGGTGTCACCACAGACATGAATTCATTGGACCGCTGTCACTCCGAGCGCCCTATCGGCACGGGGACGTCCCACTCAGCTCAGCTCTTCGGCTCAGCCCCGTGCCGACCCGCGCGACCAGGTCCATCTCTCACACCCTCGACTCTCTCCCCCTCCATCTTTTTCAATCCTTCCTGTTCTCCCCTCCCTCCTTGGCTCTGACTGCCCCCCCACTCCCTCCCTCGGTCTCACCTCCTTTCCTCAAGCAGCAGTAACCGAATGCAGCAAATTACTCTCCCCTACACCTTTGACTCCCACTAAATCTTTTCCCCTTTTCCACTTTGCTGAGCCGGGATATTTTATTCCGCCATCAAATATGCATCCCATTAATTAAGTTAAATTACTCCTGACTGCCAAATATCTCCGTGCCCCGATGGGTGTCAACACAGAAATGCATGACTGTGAACCTGCTGTGACACGGCCCCACACTTAAACGTGAGTTACAGCCTTCCTGAGCTTCCATCCGCGGGCATGATTACCCTTACAGTTCCCGGGTGCTGAAATTAAGAGCCGTCCTCGCCTTCCCCTCCCGGCTTTTAATAAGTGCACAATGGATGACACACAGTTCCCACAAAGAGAGGGACGGATATTTTAATTACCCTTTCTTCTTCTTTACGCTCTCTCTCTGTCGCTCTCTCCCTGTCTCTGTCTCTCTCCTCATTCTCTCCCTCCTCATCTTTTAATTGCTGTTGTTAATCACTCATTAACTTCTCTTCCCTTTGGTGAGCGACTCCGAAATCTACCTATGATACGATAAGCCCAATGGAATCAGTCGCTGGGCTTTTATCTCACAAAGGACGACTTTCTTCTTTTTAACGAGGATATTTGTTTCTTAGCAACAGCGGGGATTGACTTCTCGCTTTTGTTGTGTGAAGTTTATAGTACGACCGCATTTAAATCAGTGCTCTGTTTACAATTCAACAAGCCTTTGTTCCGCTTTCAGCCCCAAGACCTCTGGATGGGCCTGTGTTACTGGCGCCAGTTCCTGTCCGCTGATGTCAACACACTCAGAGATCAAGACTTGGGTGACACCTGCCCAGGGCTGCAGGTAGCAGTTAAAGCATTTGGCCCGTGAATAAAGGTTGCTAAGATGAATCCCCAAGCCAACATCGTGAGCAATCTGTCACTCTGTCCTAGAGTAAACTGATGTTTAAGTAAGAGATCAGTGTTTGTATTCACATTTACATTACAATTTACTGTTAAATATAATTTGTCACCAACTGAAAAGATGGGTTTTATGAACTAGTACCAACATCCCATGTCACAACCAATACATTAGCTACATTGTTTAATGTACTGCAACACCATGCTAGATGTCAAACAAAGTCTCACATTTGCAGATATATTTGGTCTTATTTTACAGTTAAATGAAACTTAAACTGCTATATGTTTCCAGTTAAGATAGTTGGTTACTTTTTATTGAAACATATGGCATAGGTGTTATTGATTGCATTCAACAGCTTATCTTAAACACTCAAGCCCACATTATTTGATAATGAGAAAAAAATAACAAAATACATTATTATTCATCATCACAAAAAGGGAAAGATGGAAGAGGCTATACTGGTGAAGAGACCCAAGTCGTCTTAAGTATGGGAACTGAGAAGTTAATCACCTTAATGAACGTTAACACCAGAAATCTGGTGGGCTACTTGTGAATTGGGAGTTTATTTACAGATGAACAGCGCCTGTTAGTTCCGTATACATCATGTTACTCATGGATTATGTCTTTAGTGTCAAAGTTGGAAATCCTAGTTTTAGTTTGAAAGCAATAAAATTTAATATAATTAAATTGTATTAATACTTTGAAATAAAAGAAAACTGACATTAAGCACTAAATCTTGAGATGGTCATACTTGGAAACTCATAAGCTTAAAGGGTAAACTTCTGTTTCATCTCCACTCGGTTTGAAAAAACATTTTGCAATATATATTAGAAAAGTTTCAACATAACTGTTGATGGGTTTAACGGGAACACTTACCCTAACTGTTCCCATGTTACCATAACTAACAGAACCATAGCCCATCCACATTCAGTCATGACGATCTAGCTACTTTTGCTGATGTGATGAAGCCAGCCAGTTCTCCAGAGTGCTCATCATGCTGTGTTAGCTGCTTAACTGTACTGGTGCAGCCCGTGCCATTGAGAACGGCTTGCTTTGTTTGTATTTGTTTGCAATATGATTAAAAAGGGAATGTTTTGTTTATGAAGCCCCTTAGCCCCCATTCCAAGGCCACTAAAGAGCAGGCCAGACCTTGTCCGGCGGTTCCATGTCTGAGGATGATATTAAGAGTTAATAGGATGGATAGGCTCAGATAGAGTGTGCTTGCAACAGCAGCTCAATGGGGCCCATTTAGGCCATCCAATAATACACTTTCACAAACAGAAGACTGACGCCACACTTTGCCGACAAAGTTTTCACAAAGTGTAATTTGAAGCATAAATCCGGACCGGCGAGAGGTTTGGGTCACAGTGTAACATAGCTTGGTTTTGATTAAAAGGCCTTGGATCGTCCCAGCTCACAGAAAAAAGAGGCCCATGAAAGTTTAAGGGCTCTGATTGAATATTTCCTCAATAGAGATAAGCCATATTGTAGCATAGTTCAGGGAAATATAGACTGCATCTAACCAACACTGGCTGTGAATTTGTTGCAAACCGGGTTACTATTATAGATACTGTCAAGTCACAGCTTTTGTTTGTGTGTGTGTGTGTGTGTGTTCATATCAATGTTCGTGTTCCGTTTGCAGAAACATTATTTTACAAACATCAGCCCAAGGCTACTAAACACATCCAATCCATTACGCTGTGCTTTATCGTGTTATGGGGGGGGGCTAACCGGCTGTAAAGCTGTCCCGGTCATAAAGAGCGATCGCGGCACACGCGAGTCAAAAAACAAACCCTGAGCTTTCCAAGCACACAAAGCCCTTCTCCTTATCGTCCAAACAGCTCTGTCACATACTTAACCTTTCCAGATCAGCCTCTCTGCATTCTTTTCCAAAATGACCTTTAAGGTTACTTCTTTCATTTTCCGATAATGCCGTACTAAATTCAGTTAAGCACATCAAAGCAGAATGTGTTTATTTCAAGGAAGACAACGCTCACTGACATTATGGTCCAGACTGGGACACAAAACAGTAAAGATTCATGGGTCTACTAATGGGGGTAAATGACGTTTTCTATGGGGGAGGGGTGGCTATGAAGGACATGGAAAATCTTAAACAGGGTAGAGGTCGAGGAAACATCTGTTCAATCACGATGGGAGATTTTATTCCCCCAAACGTGGCGGGTACATTATGCAAAAACAATGGTTTTTGGTTTCCGGCTTCTTGAGAGTTTCCACGTGTTGTGTCACGGCTAGTGAAATCTAAACTTCAAACTACTTCGCTCTGAGCGATTTGGCCTACGGGCTTGGAATCCTCCTCGGTCGCATAAACCGAGTCAGCAGGCTTTTTCGAAAAACGGCTCCCCCTCGTAACCACAGGACTAGTGCCAGGGCGTTGCACATCCAGACGCAATCCGAAGCCCTCAACGGCAAAAGACAGAGCGCCTCACGCCTGCCTTCAAGAGCGGAAAACCCGACGGAGTCGCTAATGCACGTGATGATTAAGTGTAACTCAAACACCGACTGTGTTGTTCGCCGACGTGACAGGCCGTAATTTGCTATATTATGTTCACCGGTTTTAATTGCATGCCACCGACGTCTCTTTGACACGTTATGAAGCGATGATGTACAATTATTTCGGGGGCGGCAGAGAGATCAGCCGGGTGACATTATAATCGTCGTCGTAGGGATCCTTTTCTTCAACCGCAACAACCATTAACGTTGAAATGGAGGAGAAGAGAGAGGAGTCAAATAAAAAGAGTCGCCTCCCCCCCTCGGTCAGAGTTATAAGAAGATTCTGTTTGAGGATTAAAGGGTATCGCGTCGGGGAGGGACTGAGAGGGTCGGTGATGTGGGGGGGCACAATGAAGGGGCTGGGGTAAGTGACGGCTTTCTCCGGATAACCAGCGCACTAAGATGCTTCTCTCCTGTCAAGGCCCGGGCCACAAATGCGCTGGGGATGGTAGACGGCCGGGCGTTAAGCCACATTACAGACCATGAGTTGGTTCGAGGAGGGGCGGGCGGAACTAAACTGACAGGGCTATTCCGGGACCGCTAGAGACACATTCAGAACGGGAGACACAAAAGCTTGACACGAGCACGCCCCATCCTGTTCTGTTGGAATCACACAACACCAACATGAAATTATGACTAAATACACTCACTCCGGACTTCACTACTCTCCGATGAGGGGAAGGGGGGGCTCTTACGTACCGAAAAAGACAAGACAGCAGTTTTCAAGAAATAGAGAGGAAAAGTTCAAGTTTAAACTAATTTTCCCCCTATGTTGTGAAGTTGACAGGAAACCATAGTGGCCGCCTGGATGATATTATTCTATGGAATCAAGGTCCAACGGGATGTTATTAATACTTCCAACGCCTAGGCCCCAGATATTAAACCAATGCTTCACAGCGTTTAGACTCAGGATGAATAATTTAACACCTACAAACAGCGCCGGCCATCCACGGCCTCTTCGGGGACTGCGAGGCGAGAGCGGTGGGGTTATCGGGGGGGGGGTGGTTGGAGATGCAGGAAGGAAAAATGCTGAATCTAGGGCCTTTTCGGGGGAGAGAACATGATTGAGGAGAGGAAAGGAGTGCTCATTAAGTGGCCTAGACTCACTGTAGGCCGACACGCAGCGTGCAGGCGAAAGACAAGCAACCACTGCCCTGTGTGTTAAAAAAAATGCTGGTTTTCCAATTAACTGTGGTATCTTGCAGAGCTTTATGTGCTGGGGGGGTGCAATTTGTGTTTTTCTGCTGTTTTTGCAGGTTATGTTTTTATAGGCGAATTAGGGTGACATCAATCAGTTTCACATTTTGGAGGTGTCATTGTAGCAATATTATAGTCTGGCTGACAGCGGCTCGCTAAGTCCAACTGTGTCATCACGTGGCGCTTCTGCCAGACGAGCCAGGTTCAGTCGTTTAATGATGAACACGCAGTCAAAAAACAGGAACATAAAATATTGACTAAGAGACACGTCACTCAGAAGGGCGAGGAAGACCGAACGAAAGAGAAGGACTGAAACAAACGAGAACAGAGACATGGAGCTATTAGAACGAGAGAGACAGAAAGAGATGGGAGACAGACACAGACAGACAAGACAGTGACGCAGAGACAGCCAGAGCATCAGGCCTGCTGTGGCCAGCCCATACATCCTTACCAGGCCTTCCCACAGCCTTCTAGCGTTTTGATTGGCAGCCGGGTCAGAGGTGCATGTCTGCCCTGGCCTTGATTTGCATTTGTTAATTAAATGCCACAACAATATGATCTTTAAGTATCAACAACTTCACAGAGTCCTCAGCGTATCTGCGGGCGGCTCGCCGCTCAGCTAAAGCGAGGTGGACAGCGGAGGGGCGCCGGATCCATTTGGGGGCGTCTCAATCGTTATTGCGCGGTGTCAGAAGAGGGTAATCCTCTCAGCCACAAAGTTCACCCAGGGGAGCGCCAATCGATTGGCGCGGGGAGAAGAGCACAAAACACACACGCGCCCAAGTCTGGATCGAGTTAAATAACACTAGTGCTCCTCCACATGTTAACCAGGGTCTGGCTCCCGGGAATTAAACCGGCTACTGGTGGCAAACGTTACATTGGCTTGTGTCGTAAAGAATGTGTGTCACTCAATAGGGTTATACAGGTCCAAATGCCCTAGTCGGTGGGCCTACATACATTCTAGCAATTCTATTTCTATGTGAAATACCACCACACTTAACTAAACAGAGGAATTTCAATTAAGGAGCTCTAGAAACTTCCGTTGGGTAAACTTATGAACAATTTGGCTATGGTAACTGAGATGATGACTTGCAATAATGAGAAACAATTTCTTTAGACTAAGAGTGTTTTCGCAAAATGGATCGCCCTGCCCAGTGTGTGCAATGAAATGCCTAATGGCCGGCCTACATTGTAATCTCACTTTCTAGGTCAGCCCAAACAGAAAAGAAAAAGAAAATTGTATTACCTTAGACACGAGTAACCATTAGCCAACAGCTCTGCATTCAGATTAAGGAAACCAAACAGATAAATGTATTTATATTAGCTCATGTGAATAGTTTAGGAAGAGAGAGTATGGTTACTAGGGTACTAATGAGGGGGTTTCGTCTCAGTTCTTTGTTTGCTGCTCTTTAGTCAAGAAAAGAACTGCCCCGGTAATCAGTCAACATGCACACGCACACTGACACACGCGTGCACGCACGCACGCTCATTCTCACAGAGTACAGACACACACCGCGGAGATCACAGACACACACCAAGAAAACATACAATTGCAAGAACACGCACACAGGAACACACGCGGAGGGTGATTTGTCACCAGGGTCTGGCTCAGGCAGGGGATAGCTCCTCCATCCCCATGATTTGTGAAACCAGGAGCTGTATTTAGTGGTCTCATTTAAAGCCAGTAAGGTATATTGGAGTACTGTTTTCGGTGTGTGTGCGTGTGCGTGTGCGTGCGTGTGCGTGCGTGTCTGTGTGTGTGCGTGCGTGTGTGTGTGTGCGTGCGTGTGCGTGCGTATGTGCTTGCGTGCGTGCAGGGGGGTGCACACGCTCCCTTGGTCAAAGACCTAACACATTTATAGCACTTGGGAAAAAGGACTTTCGCTTGAGGGCTCGTGAAACATGAGCCTTTTTTCTAATTAGAGGAAGCGGTGTTTAACTACAGCTGTTTGCCGTGCTGTAATATGTTTGCAAACGGCAGAGGAGGTGACAAATAAGTATGTTCATTCCACTCATTCAACTGTGGCAGAACAAAGAACCCAATGCATCTGAACAAAGCGCAACACATCTAAACAGTTTCCGCGGACGTACCGGGGAGGACTAACTCAGGTAATACAGCTGCTGAGAAAAACATGTTAATCCTGCTATGTTGTCCATCCCCGAGATCCACAAAGACAGTTCTGAACACGGCCACAGGTAAACAGGTCCGGATGGCAGAACGCTTTGCAATTGAACTAAACTAGCCATAAGTGAAAGGTTTATATGGCCGTGTTGATATATGACAATGTATTGAGCAAGAATATTTTGGACTTAAAATGGCGACACCAAAACTAAAAATATAAATGCAGATGTACATCTGATAGTGCCTCTTTGCTTTAGATCTTTATCTTCTCGTTTTGGATATAGTGAATACAACCCCGACATCCCCTGGTAAAAAGATATTGACGTGTGTCCACAGGTAGTCTACATAGACATACACGCATGAGTTGGTATGGGTTAGGACCAGGCCCATTTGGCATTTGAACCCACCCCTTATTTTCCATCTTTCCAACAATGTCTCCAAGACCAAAAAAGTCAAATTACTTAAAAAAATTAATATAAAATAAATAAAAAGTCTCAGTTGTCATTAGTGAACTCACCCACAGATGTGGCATTTGTACTCTCTCATGCCCAGGTGTCTCCTGACATGGTTCCTGGCGTCACCCAGTTGGGCCGTGGAAAAGTTGCAGATCTTACACTTGAATGGCTTCGATCCTGCAAAACAACAACTGAGGTCAATTTAGCCAGCTCAATCAAATGTAAAACATACAATCTAAATACTAAACAACAACATGGACAGAATCAAAAACAAATGTTGAGATGTTGATATTTTTATTTTATATTGTTGACCTCTTCAGACCTAGAATATTCCAGATAAGCTTCTATACTGCCCAACAGTGACTTTAAAACAACTAGAAGCCCTGGGTCCAGGACATAAAACCACAGTGAGGACCATTCTCCTCCTTCTATCCATCCCTGTCAGTCTCTCCAGCTCGCTCTTACCTAGTCTTCCTTCTTTAGCTTCTGGATGCGTAAATTGGAATCCAAAGGTCGGGCAGAATACGTAAATCAATTCTCTGTGTGCTCACTACCCCGTTCCATCATTAAAGCGCTAATCACTCTGCCTGGCTTTGCAGGGAAGTTTCCTCCTAATTATTCTCATTTATAAATGGGGAGGGTGGGGTGGCGCTGGTGTTTGAGAGAGTGGCAGTCTCTGCCTGCCATTTCTCATTTAAGTGCAGCAGAGAGAGGGGAGGGGGAGACGGTGCAAGAGCAAGGGGCGAGAAAGAGAGAAAGAATAGAGAAAGAGAAGAGAAAATCAAAGACCCAAAGAGAACAGCGTTGAAAGATAGAGAGACAAAGAAGAAAAGAAGAGATTAAATAAAGAAAAAAATCATATAAATCAAAGATCTAAGGAAAGGCAGAGGGAGAAAAGAAAGAGACAAGAGAGCTACTAGGGATGGCCCGCCAGCATCTATGATAGAAAGCGGGTTCTCCTCACACCGGACTCCTACAACACACTGGCTACAGATGAGCCAATCATTAAACTGTAGCTGCACAGGGACTAGTGCACTTCATGCCTGCCACCAATAAGTGTTTCAACACTGTGTAAGTTAGTTATAACATACAATATATAAGCCAACTCGTGACTTCAACTGTGCCATTTTTCCCAAACCATGGACCATCCATTCAGATGCATGCAGATGGGCTACAACAGCCCCTCAAGTATGACATACCAATGTGACTGGGAACCTCCTATGATATACTTGGTATGCATTTTTTACAATCCACTCTCCAAGTGAATATCCCAAGACGCACTGCAATATTTATTTCAGGGGCAGCCACTGATTTGATTAAGCACTTTGTGTAGATTACTAATTCGTTCATACACGGTTCACTAGCTGCGAGCTGGAAGTACGACACATCGAATTTTAAGCTGGTAACGAAGATTGAAAGGCAAGTGCGCGCTAACAAGGCCTGCAAAACGGGCAAGGGAGGGGTGTTCGCACTCGGGCGCCTGCGAATCAGGGCCTCTTCATTTAGCCTCGACACACACCCTTATGCTGCACACTCAAAACAAATACACACACACACACACACACACACACACACACACACACACACGGGCCCCAATGCCGAGGTGAAGTAGGAGACAGGCACACGGGGAGCAGATCTGGCCAGATGGCTGTGTGAGTGAGTACGAGACATCTCCTGTCCCATCATGTTAATGCTCATCCAGTCCACTTAAAACAGCCTCCGTGAAACTGAAATTGACCATCAATGCAGTGTCATGTTAAATTAATATTGCCATCCACATGCTCCCTCACATCCGAGACGAGACCCAGGATGACTAATTCATCTCCTTGAAAAATCATCCCGCAATGTTAAACCGTCTTTCTGTCTCTGCCTCTCTTCCTGCCTCTCTGTCCACCTCTCTTCCTGCCTCTCACTCATTTTCTGTCTCTCTGTAATCCCCTCTATCTCCACTCATCCTCACCTCTTCCATTTTGAAAACCTTGGGCTACTTGTTAGTCTTGTTACAGAATGTTAAAATGGGCCAACCAGAAAGCAAAAACTGGCAAAAAAGAGGACTGGTACTTCTCCACTGCTGAATGCCAGGATCAAATATCCACCCCAGGAGTAATGGTGTAATAAAGCCAGGCCCTGTTAGAAAGCATCCAGCCACATCAGAACACAGTAACCAAGCTCATTGGACTCTCACATCTTCAGAAACTCCTTAAGAGTTAAGGTTAGGTGTCAGTGTTAAGGTTTGGTATATGAGCGTGGTTTTGGTTTGTGAATAGGGGAAAGAGGTTTATCCTTTGATAAAAATCTATTGTTTGTCCATAAGAAGTCCTCACAAGTATAGTAAAACAAAACTATGGGTATGCATGCGCATTTGTGCAAATGTGTGTGGCGAGTATCTGGTGTGCCCATTACTCCAACCTACTCCAGGTCTGGGAAGGTCAGACAGCTCTCTCAAGTGAAAAAGTGACCAATTTAGCTCAAAATGCAAATCTAGTTGCATCCTCATTGGCAAATGAACTTTTTTGGGGAGGAGGGGGTTGACAAATATGCGTGCAGCCTCCTACCATCTCCCGAATTCACTGATTAATCAAGTAAATAAAACCTTGGTTTAATTAAAACGTTCTGGACGTGCTCCCAGTCCAAACCCAGGCAGACCCCAAAGTCCTGCTCCACAGCATGGAAAGACACGTAGTGGACAAATGACAACGTACATCTAGTGAATAACTCAATGTAATGAGGGAACTTAGCAATAATATTAACTACCATACGCTGTCAAAACTGTAAGAAATCTGTGCATTCTACAAATAGGAGGCAAAAAAGAGCAAAAGCAATCTCATAACTGAAGACGTAACTCAATCGCAAAAGGATAAGCAACCTAGCAAAAAACGACATGACTCAATCGAGACCTCCGAATGTGCCCTTGACTTTGACGAGCGCATCTTTTTAAAGTGTCACCATTTTCATTTGCTTAAGTAACACTTTCCCTCAGACTGGACTGAGAGAAATGAGGTTGTTTACATGGTACTGTATTAGGATCGTAAGGGGAAATTACAGATTCAAATATCACAAGGATCCACTTACATTACATTTTAGTCATTTAGCAGATGCTCTTATCTACAGTGACTTACAGTCAGGGCATATATCTTAATGTAGCCAGAGGAGAAAACAATATAACTTCGTATTACGTCGATTTTCCCCTCAACAATGTATTCATAAGCAAAGCATTTCAAAATTTTAATTACTTAATTTTGGTCAAGCTGAGGAATGGTCCTCAAGACAAGAAACTGAAATATACTGACATACATGTAGGCCTAGAGATGAATGCAAGATCTGACCACTGATGAGATCCTCCTAATAGATTTGACCATGTTTGGCTATACAGTGCTTACATTTACATTGTAACTACAGAGTAAAAAATTTATGATATTTAGGTTCTGATGGGGTACAACAGTTGAACTAAATCCTTTGGCTGTGCTAAGTTTTATTCTTTAAAAATCAATGGAAAGGCCATTTATGTTCAAAAGATGTATCTAAAGATTCTGGTTTAAAGTCCGTTACTGCGCTACAGAGACAAAGAAAGGTAGTTGCTCTATTATTGGTAAACCAATCTATGTTTTGTCCAGCAAAATACATACTGCCAAAAGCTACATAAACTAGTTCGCAGTAGCGAGACAATGTTGAAATTTCCCGCATGTTAAAAGTTATGAGGTCATTAACAGAAGTATTCATGTACAGGCGCATCTCAATTTCTTATATATATATATATATATATAGTGGAAACGTTTGTTTCTTCAGTAATTCAAATTAAAAAGTTACACATATTTTTTGGACTCATTACGCATAAAGGGAACAATTTCAAGCCTTTTTTGTTTCAGTCCTGATAATTACGGCTTACAGCTCATGGAAATCAAACATCCAGCATCTCAAAATATTAGAATGTACAATACAGAAATTTAAACCTGAGAAGAGCACTTATCAGCCTATTAACTTAAAACACCTGTAAAGGTTTCCTAAGTATGTTCATTTATGGACTCAATACTTGGTCGTGAATTACTGCATCAATGCTGTGTGACATGGAGGCAATCAGCCCGTGACACTGCTGAGGTGTTATGGAAGCCCAGTTAGCTTTGATAGCAGCCTTCAACTCATCTGTGTTGTTGGGTCTGGTGTATCTCATTTTCCTCTTGACAATACCCCATAGATTTTCTATGCGCTTCTGGTCAGGCGAGTTGGCTGGCCAATCAAGCACAGTAATTTCCTTGAGCATCAAACCATTTACCAGTCGTTTTGGCACTGTGGGCACTATGTCCATTTCCTGGTCACATCTGTGTGTGGTGGCTCTTGTTGCACTGACTCCAGCCTCTGTCCTCTCCTTGTGAAGCGCCCCTAAGTTCTTGAATCGGCTTTGATTCAAACAAAAACTCTTGAAATGTATCACTTTGTGTAATGAATCTAGAATATACTGTGTCACTTATTGATTTGAATTACAGAAAAAAAAAAAAATCCAAGATATTATATATTTTAGATGCGCCTGTAGTCAGTGATTGGAGAGGGTTGGGGTTGTGAAAAATCCAGTAACAACCCAAAAAAACCTGTTTTCAGAAATCCTGCAAGAAGTATTCCGTATTTCATGCCTATTCCCTACAGTTTCAGTGCCTATTCCAACCGTTTTGCAACTTCGTTGAGGACAAAAGTAACAGACTGAGTATCTAGAACATTCTAAACCACCAGACCAGACTGCCATAGTGGCCTCTGCCACCACCCTCATTGACTCTGCTACGGGCAACCTCGACGACAATTTCCCGAGACGCTCCACACATCTTAACACTCTGCCGCCATTAGTCAGTCACTCCACACAAACACAAACACACACACACAGCCAACCTCAGACACACACAAGACACTCAGACTGACCATTGAGTGCTGCCTGTACTCCAATTAAAGTCCCATTAAAGTTTGGGTTGAAAAGGGGGACGGGCTGAGGGAAGCAGAGAAGGGCATTTATTGATGGCTCCCTCACTTCTCATTGCTGCATTAAGTTGATTTTAAAAGCAATTAATACACATGGTCAGGGAAGAGTAATGGAGTGCCCTCTGTTCGTAACCCGCCGGGCGTTCCCCAGTCACAGACCTGACGAGCCGAACCCTGCTTTGCATTATAAATGACAAGATAAATCTTAATGGATTGAGGATAATCAGCTCGCCATGAAGGCTGACACATGCACGGATGGTATACATGCAAACACACACACACACGCATACGCGCACACACATACGTGTGCACACACACACACACACACACACACACACACACACACACACACACACACACACACACACACACACACACACACACACACACACACACACACACACACACACACACACACACACACACACA
>JACXGJ010006408.1:0-34529 GCA_016801105.1 Esox niger | reverse complement strand
TTTGTAAAATACAATAAATTGATCTTTAGTCATCCACTGTCAGGAGATGTATATCTATAGGTTTTGTCATTAATTAAGGATTTTAAATTGCTCTAATATATTTGTTTAAACGTATGCTGTGTTTTTCAAGGGTAAAATTGGGACATAGCGAAGTTTGGCATTAGGTCATATATGGCTGTAGGCCAAGAACAGAATTTCAAAGATAGTCACGTCCGTCCAACAATTTTTTAAGTCACGTCTGTTTGAAAAAGCAGGACATTTAGAAAACTAGGCCTGGGGGTTATGTAATACATACAACCCTGCATACTGAAACGATACGGGGCTGTATTAACGAAACCTTGTTGGTTCTCATTGAGCGGGTTTCTTTACAGTCCTTGCTAATTCAATGTTAACTCGCAAAACAAGCAGACGTCTTTGCGCAGTAACGCGAGCGATAATGCAAAGGCATCAGAGCAAAAAAGGAAATCCGAAATCCAGGGTTGTACACAGAGATTTATGGAGACTAGGGCTCAAACAAATGGGCAAGCCATCCACGCACGCACCATTTTGCTAATTGCATAACAGACATGGCTATCATTATTAAGAGCTTGTCTCCAAAACTAAGATCACTCCGAAGCCTAGACATGGAGCAATAGGCCAACAGAGACTTTAATCATATGTAGATGTATATGGGAACCCCACTCAAATTGTATATATAAATTGTCTGATATTCATAGTGCTGACCTGGGACCAGTTTTACCTTTTTGGGCCATAATCATATAGATCTTAATAACTTACACTAGATCTGCGGTCCTACTCTGAAATGCATTAAATATAGGAACCCTGATTTGAAAACGCCCTCCTGTGTTCATGTTTTTATCATTTTGTTAGTCTCACTTGACTAGCAAATAGAAATTGTAATAAATGCTATACGTAGCTTATTGAACATTGGATATTGGAATGAGCGACGTAACGGTTACATTTGGTTTCGTTAACTCACCTAAATACTGCCATCAAGATTGAAAACTTTCAATGGTATAGATTACTTTGATAGAATCATTTTGACGCCTAAATATTGAATTAATCTCAACCCACGGGGCATTTTCCTCCATTGGGAGGGGTATTTTGCCCCGATAGTGGGGTGAAACGTCTAATTTACTTAGTTTGGCATTTGATTAAGTTGGAATAAAATAGAATCATTCTGCCCAGTATTTTTCTAAATGTGTTTTTCTGACAATGGTCAATATGCTCATATAAAAATGAGACCAAACATTGCTTTTTTGTCAGAAAATGCAGATTTCCCTAAAGGGGGGCGTTTCCCCCCAAGTTACATTATTGGTCAAGCTCACCTTTAGAACCCGGAGAGGAAAAAACCCAGACGCCAATAGATCTCAGCTTTTTCTGTGACATTTGAATGGGGTGGGTCATGTTTTTTCTCGAAGGCACGTGGAGGGTGAGGTGAATACACATGTTGCTGGGAGGGTCAACCATTTTCCTAAATTCAGGAGGAATATCCTCCGGATACCCCAAACAACAAAAACCAAAGTCCCAATTACACTGGGTAACATATTTTTGTTTGAAAATATTTTGAATGAAACGTTTGAATTGGTAAAATGTCCAGATGTTTGCCAGAATATTATTTGGCAAGGATCCGATCTTATCTAGTCAAGCAGAACTTCAGCAATCCGACCAATCAAATGTAGCATATTGTGAAATGTGGGGCATCTCCAAATAAATAAATTTAATCCAAATAGACATTCGCTGGGGATTCCGATAGGATAACTATTGTGCCAGTCAAAACCCCAAAATCGTAAATATGGTTGAGTGAACAGCAGCTAGCTAAGCGCAAACTATAGAAAGCGTTTAGGGGAGTATCAACGCTGATGAGATAGGACCCCAAGCCGTGGCCAGGTGAAGTATTTCCTTGGATCTCTATTACACTTTCTTCATTGAATTGAGTTTGAAGTTTGAAATTCTTCACTACTGTTGTTTGCTCCCTGGGATTTAAGGCCGGGTGTTTTGTAAAAGCACTTTGTGACAACTGCTGATGTAAAGAGGGCTTTATAATATACATTTGATTGATTGATTGATTGAGTTAGATGTTTTATACTATTTCTTTTCAATTGTTTCTTTACACTTCTGATCGTGTTTCCATGGACTCGGAGGTAATTCAGCAGATTCGACTCAGCTGCCATCTTGGGTAACCCCAAAGTGGCTAAGCATGGGAAGACAGTGATGCAGGCCCTGGACAAAGCTGTGCAGAACCTGGATAACATCAAGACAACCTACACTGCACTCAGTGTGACCCATTCCGAGAAACTGCATGTGGATCCTGACAACTTCACTGTGAGTAACTGAACTTAGGCAAAAAAACTTAAAGATTGGAATGAAAATATCACGTTCCACGTGTAGGCTGCTGATATGATACTGGTGATATCGATCAGTGATTCCCAGCATTTTCCCTGATTGGAGCCATTTAACCATTGTCAAAAGCTTTTGAGGACCACCATTCACATGGACAAAGACTTGTTTAAGTGAATATAATATACATATAATATATATAATATACATCTGGACTAGTTTTAAATAGACTCTGGGCTTAGCCCACATGCAGTGAACAATAAAAATGTGGACTCTTAATATGTTCACCCGGCACAGCCAGAAGAGGACTGGTTGCCCCTCGTAGCCTGGTTCCTCTCTAGGTTTCTTTCTAAATTTCGGCTCTCTTTGGGAGTTTTTCCTAGCCACTGATGTTCATCACTATTGTTGTTTGCTGCCTGGGGTTTAAGGCCAGGTGTTTTGTAAAAGCACTTTGTGACAACTGCTGATGTAAAAATTTGATTGACATACCATTTATATAGTTAACAAATTCTAACAAATACTAATTTCATTAGTAATCGTTCAACACCTGCACTTACCTCGGTTGAAAACCACTGATAGGCTATTATTTTTAATTGAAAACTTATCCTACAGTGGGGAGAACAATTATTTGATACACTGCTGATTTTGCAGGTTTTCCTACTTACAAAGCATGTATAGGTCTGTAATTATTACTATAGGTACAATTTAACTGAGAGACTATCTAAAACAAAAATCATGAAAATCACATTTTATGATTTTTAAATCATTAATTTGCATTTAATTGCATGCATAAGTATTTGCTCACCTACCAACCAGTAAGAATTCTGGTTCTCACAGACCTTTTCGTTTTTTTTAAGAAGCCCCCCTGTTCTCCACTCATTACCTGTATTAACTGCCACTGTTTGAACTTGTTACCTGTATAATAGAGACCTGTCCACACACTCAATCAAACAGACTCCAACCTCTCCACAATAGCCGAGACCAGAGAGCTGTGTAAGGACATCAGGAATAAAATTGTAGACTTGCACAAGGCTGGGGTGGGCTTCAAGACAATAGGCAAGCAGTTTGGGGAGAAGACAACAACTGTTGGCACAATTATTAGAAAATGGAAGAAGTTCAAGATGACAGTCAATCTCCTTCGGTTTGGGGCTCCATGCATGATCTCACCTCGTAGGATCAGCCCAGAACTACACAGCAGGACCTGGTCAATGACCTGAAGAGAGCTGGGACCACAGTCTCAAAGAAAACCATTAGTAACACACTATGCCATCGCGGATTTAAATCCTGCAGCACACGCAAGGTCCCCCTGCTCAAGCCAGCGCATGTCCCGGCCTGTCTGAATTTTGCCAATGACCATCTGGATGATCCAGAGGAGGAATGGGAGAAGGTCATGTGGTCTGATGAGACGAAAATAGAGCTTTTTGGTCTAAACTCCACTCGCCGTGTTTGGAGGAAGGAGAAGGATATGTACAACCCCAAGAACACCATCCCAACCGTGAAGCACGGAGGTGGAAACATCATTCTTTAGGGATGCTTTTCTGCAAAGGAGACAGGACAACGGCATCGTATTGAGGAGAGGATGGATGGGGCCATGTATCGCGAGATCTTGGCCAACAACCTCCTTCCCTCAGTAAGAGCATTGAAGATGGGTTGTGGCTAGGTCTTCCTGCATGACAATGACCCGAAACACACTACCAGGGCAACTAAGGAGTGGCTCCGTAAGAATAATCTCAAGGTCCTGGAGTAGCCTAGCCAGTCTGCAGACCTGAACCCAATAGAAAATCTTTGGAGGGAGCTAAAAGTTCGTATTGCCCAGCAACAGCCCCGAAACCTGAAGGATCTGGATAAGGTCTGTATAGAGTGGGCCAAAATCCCTGCTGCAGTGTGTTCAAACCTGGTCAAGAACTACAGGACACGCATGATCTCTGCCATTGCAAACAAAGGTTTCTGTGCCAAATTTTAAGTTCTGCTTTTTTGATGTATCAAATACTTGTCATGCAATAAAATGCTAATTAATTATTTAAAATCATACATTGTGATTTTCTGGATTTTTGTTTTAGATTCCTTATCTCACAGATGAAGTGTACCTATGATCAAAATTACAGACCTCTACATGCTTTGTAAGTAAGAAAACCTGCAAAATCAGCAGTGTATCAAATACTTGTTCTCCCCACTGTGTATTTAATTATATGGCTCATATCTTTCTCTCTCCACAGCTTTTGGCCGAGTGCATCACCGTGTGCATTGCGGCAAAGCTCGGCCCCACCGTTTTCGACGCTTATACACATGAAGCCTTCTACAAGTTCATGTGTGTGGTTGTGTCCGCTCTCGGCAGACAACTACCACTAGATAATTGCTATATTTTGGAGATGTGCAACAGTTGTTTTTTAAAAGTAAAATCCATTAAAAAGCATTACAATATTCGGATGTATTGTTGCTTATTAATATACAAATAAGAATGTATCATATCAATAATAACATGCAGATATGAATGCATGGTTAAGATTTTATGCCGCAGGATATCCTCGTGGTTACAGAGTCCGTACTGAAAGGTACTTTTCTTTAGGCGGCAAAGTGAAAATCATACCGGCAAAATTGGTAGAAGTGTAGTGTTGCAATCAAATTGGGGATACATTTATTACAGAGGCTACATACCATGAAACTGATTACCATGCAGGCTTTATCACGGCGAAGGTTCAGACAGGTTTTTGTAGGTATTTGTCATTAATTTAGTGGATTTTGAATTAATGGCGAAATTGTTCGACAATATTTTTTAAATCGTGTGCTGGTTCAAAGGTAAAATTAGGTCATAACGAAGTTTGGCACGAGGTCATATATGGGTGTAGGCCTATAACTGAAATTTAGAGATAAACAAGTCCATCCAAACGCTTCTAAAGTCACGTATGTCCCAAAGAGCACCACATGTCAAAAACTAGGCCTGGGGTGGGGGGTATAATTAGTAAATATAACCCTGCTTCGTTAAAACGATGCCGGGGCTGTGAAAACGATACACTCGTTGGCTCTCCTTGGGCGCGTTTCCTAAGTCTTAGCCAGTGGCGTTGTTAGGCCTGGCTTTCCGGGCGTCTGTGGCCTTAGTCTTTTGATCCAGTTCCAATAATATATTTGTACTCCGATAATTTAGCATAATGGCATTGGAATTATTCGTCTGTAATTCCAGTCATGTATTAAAGTCCTCAGAAAATAATATATTATTGCAGAGATTCCGTTGCTTTCATTTTACTGTGGATCCCCGCCATGGTAAAATCACATCGAGACAAAAATCAGTAATCAAAATGTTTTGTATTGACAAGTAATTGGTCAGGGTACAACATCTTAGATCAGTGCGCTCTTTTCTGCATGCGAAACACAGATTGCGTAGTCATTGTATCGGAGCCACAAACCCGCTCAACGCAGACCCGCTGTACGAGAAGCACAGACCTCCTTACCGCGTTCCAAACACCTCGTTATCCGAGTGAGCACCGTGCGCGAAACCGCTCATTTTCCCGGTGCACGAAACAAATTATTTCAGAGTGTATGCGAGTTTTCTTTCTTATGTTGAGTTTGTCGAAATATTTAAATGTGTTGCACCTAAAGATAAATCGGGTGCATGGACAGTAACCCTAATCCTTTAGCTGATGACAATCTGAATGAAATTATGTAAATTACTTTGAACCTAAATACCCTTATTAATTAGGAGGAAATTATTAGTACAATATTTAGAACCAATACTGCACTATACTGTCTATATTATAAGAGGTGTATGCATTACTTTACTAGGCAGGAAAGAGACAGAGTCTTGAAAATTAGACCGGAATGGAACAGAGAAGACAGAGCAGAGAGTAAAGGAAGAAAGAAGAGGAAAAATATGGTTATAATGGAAGAAGAACAGAGGAGAGAGGAATTAGAGTTGAGATGGCGAGGAGGGAATTGGAAGAGAGAATAGAAAGTGAGGAATTCAATTTAAACTCGTAAAACAAGCAGACATCTTCGCGCAGTCATGCGAGCGAAAATACGAAATCTGAAGTCCAAGGTTGTACACAGAGATTTAAGGGGGCACATTATTAACGGTTGGTCTCCAAAACTAAGATCACGCCGAAGCCTAGACTTGAACCAATATGTCAACATTTATTAATTTGTAGCAAAGTGTATCTGGTAACCCCACCAAAGCTGCATTTATAAATTACCTTAAATATTGCTGACCTGGGACCTGTTTTACCTTTTTGGGTCATTATAATAAAAACCTTAAGGCCTTGATCCTAGATCAGCTGTCCTCCACTGAAATCCATTAAAAGTACTGTAACGCCCTCCAGCTTTCATGTTCTGAATCATTTTGTTAGGCTCGCAGTAGCTGATATCAGGCACTGCGCCACACATGGGCTAGAGGGGCTACAGTCACGACACAATTCTGCGTAGCCCCAGATCAGCCACCTCAAGCATTATTTAATATGATAACAGCCCCCTCAATTATTTAAATAGTGTGATGACAACATAATTGTTAAACTGCCATGCTACAATGATGGTTTCTTGAGTAGACTATTGGAATTTACGGACACAGATAAAATCAATGTGCCAGTGTTGCAACACCCTTAGGTACACATACAGTGAGGGACATGTGCAATTGTCTTTAACACACCTGAGAATAACTTGTGTTCATAAAGTCTGTACAGAAACAATTACATCTTGGTTGTTAGGTTGAAACCAGAAACAGATTCCAAATGCAAAGCAGTGAATTAAGCCTAGACATTATCAGCGCTTTTTTCCTACATTAAGTCAATTACTCTGATACATAACATTACCAAACCTGAAATGTAATTCGTTACTCATCATGCGTTTTAGAAATTCATAAGATATGACACGCTTAATAGCCTTTGTAAAATCATACAAATGTATCCGTCACAGATTTACGTTTGTTTAGGGTTAGTTACGCATTTATATTTTCAATGCATACAACTTAAATTACTGAAAAAGCACAGACCCACATTTTCAGTTTATACAGCTTCAACAAGGTTTCCTATTTAAGTTGTGTTTGCTTGAAGGAATTGGGTAATATACTAAGCCACGCCTACAATATTATTTCCCAATATGCATTGCCTTTTCAAGTGAACTAGAGTAACCACACACACTGGTCGCTGCACATCATCCGCTTTGCTGAGAGGGTGACTGGCTGCAATCAGTCGTCTCTAGACAAATACACCCCCCCCCCGGACACGGAGCAAGTGTCACTGATTGATCCCTCTCATCCTGGAAATTGACTACTCAGAACTCTCCCTTCTGGCAGAAGTTTGAGGTCTATCAGGACCAAAACCTCCTGCCACATCAGCAGTTTCTTTCCTACAGCAGGCCTCATGAACATGCCCCTGGAATAAACTATAGCCCGCTCCACAAAATTACTTTAAAATTAAGTGCTATGGCACCAAATGACCGATATTCACATACTTTTATATTTGGCATCTTGGAATGATTGTCTTCAAAAGTAAAAAGAGCCAGGCCATTATGTCCAAAACATTACCACTATTGACCAATGAACATGTGTGGGTCCGTGATTTTGGACATAAATGCACTCATCTCCTACAAGGATAATTGTTTAATAATTCTATTTGGTACATATGTTGACAAAGATGACCCTACATAAATGACAGGAAGCTATTTTTTGACAACCTTTAGGTGGTGCAATTGAGATGAACTGAAACACCCTGTTTGAGTTAGACACGCTGTTTGAGTTAAAGCCATGAAAATAGGTAAAGTCCATCTCCTCACAAGGAAGATATTTCCAATTGGGAATCGGTTACTCATTTTGAATTTGTGAAATATGCTTAGAAAGCAACTCCTATGGCATCAATTCTCTTAAGTGTGATTACATTTGGTACACATGAGTTCAGTGTGTACAAATGACATTTCCATATGTCCACATGGGGATAAGAGCAAAAAGGAAAAAAACATGCATTCTATATTGTTTGCAGCATATTGTTTGGTCAAGAGTTGTATATGTGTCATATTATTTTTTAAATGCCGTCTGGCTAGTATTTGGTAGTTCATGACTATGAAAAACAAGCTACGGTATCGATTTCATTATGTGAGTGAAGGGCACAGCGACCTATGGCTTTTCTTGACCCTCTTACATGCTCGGTATATTAAGCGAATTATATTTTATGTCATGTGGAGGGCACAACGATCTTTGGCCTTTTCTAGACTCTCCTGAAGGAGTGTATGCATCCACTGTATCTCTTGGAAGAGTGCGAATCTCAGTAAGGTTGCATTACTCACTTTAATTTTCTCTTTAGCTCAGAAAGCCAATAATTTTTTACTTCAAAGAGAATTGTGTTATAAGATTGGAACTACTGCTCCGGATAAAATTAAGAGACCACTGCACCTTTTTCTTTCCTTCTCCAAAAAGTCGAAAAGGAAAGTTTTGAGTGAGGAACTGGAGGGCTACAATTAAGAGACCACTCCAAATTGAACACTTCTATTCCTCACACAATACCATTTCAACTTTTTTGGAAAGGATAGATAAAGGTGCAGTGGTCTCTTATAACTCCGAAAAGAGCAGTTGTGTGATAGTCACGAAAACTCGCAGATTTCCAAAAACGAAATCAGAGCTTATGTTCAGATATCTGGAAAATCTGCGAACTTCACCTGAATTTTGCAATGCTACCCAGATGTGTATAATTCGTATGGAAATCCGTATTGAAATACATTTTGACAAGATATTTTTAATGAAATGTTTACGATCATTTCAGTAGTGGGTGTCATATATCTTTTTTCTACACAATTAGATTACTTCAGACAAGTGTATATGTTTGATGGTTGTGTAGTTAAGACATATTAATCAGTCAACGCACATGAAAATAAATGATATTAAAACAATTCCTAAAAATCAACCTGAAACAGAGCATACTGGGAACATTTTCAATTAAGAAATTAGTAAAACTTAAAAAAGAGTAAAAGTCTGTATACCTAAACGTTTTAAGTCATTAAGAACATTTCTCAGACTTTGAGTTACACTTAGTAGAAACAATTGAATAAAAATACGTGTTTACAGAGTGTAGGCAGCAGAAAACTGTTCGAAGTTAATGTTAATTAGCATGGGTGATAACCAGAGTGATTACGCTTTTTTAACGTTAGGATTGGTATTTCGTTTTCATGGCTGATGATAGGCCTCCATTCTATTTTACTAAGTCAATTCTTGGTATCAGGCATTTTTTGGTGAACTTTTAAGTAGAGAATTTCAATGTGTACAATCATGGATTAAAAAACCTTCTTGTAAAATACATGATCTAAAAATTTGATTTAACATTTAAGTAGGCTGTTAACTTTATTTGTCGATGGATCCCTTCAAAGAATATTTAAAAAAACAGATAATTCATATGACACTGCTTGACAAAATGAAAATGACTAACATCTCGGTTTTAATTAAGTTTATTGTCAAAGTGTCGCCTTTAAAAGGGCATTATGACTTGGATGACAACAGAATTCCGGTTTAGCGGTACTTCTCCGCCAGGGCCAGAGCAATTTGCTGCAGGAACTTGTCCACGGACAGGTGGATCTCTGGGGTGAAGTCGTTGGGTAGGTAGGCGGCAACAGCCACAAGCAGGCAGTGAGCCAGGATCTGCGACATAAAATAGCATACACTTTGTTATTACACCGCAACAGCCACAAGCAGGATGTGAGAGTATCTGCGACATAAAATAGCATACACTTGGTTAAAAAAATAACATAATAAAACATTGTTCTTTCCCATCCTACCTTGAAGTTAGCGGGATCCACCCTCAGTTTGGTGGCATGCAGTTCGCTGAGGCTGGACAAGAAAGGAAAGAGGTCGTCCATGTGGTTAACACACTCATCGATCTTGTTCATGATTTTGTCGCCGTGCTTCTTCACTTGAGCGGATCCGGGGCTCAGGTCAGCCCAGTGGGCGAAGTAGGTCTTGGTCTGGGGGTAGACGACCAGCATCCTGTCCTCGACACAAAAATCAGGTGAGCCAAAATGTACACAATTGGAGCTTGCTGTCATATATTCAATTATATTGGTCTAGATATGCATTTGTGCATTCATTCCATACAATTAAATGAGATATTATATTAACAAAGTAAATATCTACAATGCATCCTTGCCTCAATCGTTAAGTAATTTACCTGGAAAACGCCTGTTCTCCAATGTCATCGGTTTTAGTTAGAATCTTGCCCCAGATGGCCTTCACATTGGCTTTGTCCTTGGCAGAGAGACTCATAGCTGCGTCTAGTCGGTTTATCCACTTAAACGAGGATGCCACGAGAAAGAAGCTTGTCAGGATCAAGACAGAGGCGCTGTTTTTATTGAAGTACGAAAGCCGGCACACCCTGATATAATTTTGACTCCTCCTCTGGGATTTTTTCCAAGGCATGAATAATGTTATTTTATACGTTAATCGTGGAACTGAGCCAATCCATGTTATATCCATGGTAGGCGTAATTTACTTGATAAAGGTTTAATAACATTGCACGAGTATTTTTGCACACAGATAAATTGACAGAGGTTGTTTGAAAAACATTTAAGTCAGAAGGTCTAATATGGCATGACTCATTGATTAGTGTTCGTAAGCTCTCTGATCCAACACAAACATGTCTGACTTGCATCTCCCTGACGTGTTGGCCTATATGCAATTTACAAGAATGTAATCAACGGTTGTTTCGTTTAACCTTTTCGTGGTTTAGCCTACGCTTGTCCAACGCGACTTACTCAATGGGATGAATGATAAAATTGGACGCTGACGATGATAGGTGGCCATAATGATGTAAGTGCCAGATTTAAAATGTAGCCAGGACACCGGAATAACACCGAACACTTATGTTAATTCAAAGTTGATAAATAAATAATGACCCATAGACCTAAATGATGGAAATGTTCGTACTTACGGTGACGCTAGCCACGTTTTACAAATAAAAATACCGAATTATTTTTACATAACAAATGTCCATTAACGCACATTTTGATTCATATATTTATTTAATGGGAACCAATCAAACGACGGGTGCCGTCAGGATATGAAGATAAAACATATTTGAGGTTTTAGTAGGCCTACCATACAATCTTGTAGGTGTCTTCAAATTAAACCCCAAAAGCACATACATCAACAGCTTTCTAATAAACAACCTGGTAATAACATATTCGCCAACAATTCAGTTTATGTGTTGCAATAACAAATTAAAAGAAAATGTATGCGAAAGGTAATGAAAAGCATTTGTATGTACGTTATACTTCCTGAAATGATATTCGATTTCTTTATTTAGTCTGCATGAATTAATTTGTTTTTAGTTTATTTCGATCCCCGTTATTGTTTGTTATAATGATCTGTTTATTCCATCTTTAATCATTTTAACTTGGCAACGCCTTAATGACCAAGCAATATCTTTACGGTATGAAGTTGGCTAGATGCCGATACATACACCACTCAAGGACCTTGCCCCTAAGCACATTCATCCAATCATTTGTTGTGTTATGTTTAGGGCGGATTTATTGAACATCAATAAATTGGACATCCCATTAGACAAAAGGTCAGGAATCCCTTGGAACATTTTACAAGTACCAACGGAAATCAACAAACGTCAACATGGTCGACTGGACAGCGGCTGAGCGCAGTGCCATCCTTGGCCTTTGGGGAAAGCTCAACGCGGATGAGATAGGACCCCAGGCCATCGTCAGGTAAATACTTGTAATATTTATGTAGATGTGATTAAATAAATTCTCTTAGATGATAATATAGTACTATTTATGCAGATGGACTAACGTTTTTTAATGGCACCCTGTTTTATTCATTTTTAGATGTCTGATCGTGTTTCCTTGGACTCAGAGGTACTTCAGCACCTTCGGTAACCTTTCCACACCCGCTGCCATCGCGGGTAACCCCAACGTGGCTAAGCATGGGAGGACCGTGATGCACGGACTGGACAGAGCTATTCAGAACCTGGATGACATCAAGAACACCTACGCTCCCCTGAGTGTGATGCACTCTGAGAAACTGCACGTGGATCCCGACAACTTTAGGGTTAGTAGGCCTACTTAAAGAACATTTCAGACAAAAAATGACAACTAAAGATAGTTTGATATTTACACATTCACATATTCGAAATAGCAATTATAGAAATAGAAATGTCATATAGTATATACAAATGCGATGTGGGATGAATATGTCAACATTACAAATATATATTTTAAAAGGATATGTTAAAATGAGAATAAAAACATTTGAACATAAATTAGCTTTTTCACAACAACATTGTTGTTTCGTGAAAAATCGAAGGCAGTGTTAGGATAATGTCATGTAGAATTTAGAGATCCAGTTTGAGTTTAATATCTTAACAGTTTGAATTTAATTAAACATTTAATACTTGTTTATCGTTGAAACCGAAGCTCCGTGGACTGCACTCTCACGCTGGTACATAACTACTCAAATTACCCGTATACTAATTTAATCTCTGCCGGCAATTAGCACTCCGCTATTTCGAGGCCCTGGGACACACTCCAGTGCCTTATTTCGTTACTTTTTAAGTGGCGAATGTGTGAATATTACCGCGGTCAAAAAAATGACAGAAACAGGTACTCTTTGTTGTGTTATCTCTTAGTGGTCAAATTTGAGTAACCCTATAGAGGTAAGAGCTTATATAAAGCTATTTTTGATGCCATTATTGATGCGATTTCCATACTGTCTTTTTCACAGCTTCTCGCGGAATGTATCACGGTGTGCGTCGCTGCGAAGCTGGGTCCCACCGTTTTCGATGCTGACACTCATGAAGCCTTCCAGAAGTTCCTGCGTGTGGTTGTTTCCGCCCTGGGAAGACAATACCACTAGAGCACCATTCAAAAACATCAATGTGGAATAGAGATGACACTCCTAATTCAGTCTCTGACTGCAAGCCGTGCCATATCAAGAACATATTAAAATAATAAAATGATTTAAAAGCATTTTTTTTAAGTGTTGTTTGTTGGAACAAAGTTCTCTGGACCTTTTAGCTAGGCCGTTGGAGGAATTTGATTGCAAACAAATACATTTTCTTAATCCTAGAGAAATGTTCGCATGATTTATAGACTTCTAAACTAATCTCGATATTGAAGTTGTTGTCAACCAATTAGTCAATGCCAACCAATTATTTTAGAAATCCCGATGTAAAATAGTCAACTAGGTTATATTTAATATTGTCATATCCACATTTGAAACGTAAAGTTTATGAATTATTCATGAAACAGGCACGCTGTCCTAAATTCAAAACGTAGCTGGTTTCACCATTGGGGTGCCAGGACAAATAAAATAATTATCTGTGGGACAGCCAAGAGAGCAGACCATTGGTGGCATTAAGAAGAGTAGGGTTTGAGCAATGACTGAAGGTTGGAACATATGCCTTTGCTGTTTTGTTAGCAAGCACCATGGTCTCTTAGTGAATGCAAGTTTCAACTTAAGCAAGTTGAAACTAAAACTTGACACCAGATGGCTTGGATAAGTTGCAGAGGGGTTGATGGCACAAGCAGGGACATCTATATAAGGCAATATGTGGAGGGCCAGGATATGTGGAGGGCCAGGGTATGTGGAGGGCCAGCGTGACATCAGATAATTTTGGAAGGTTTGACACCAGATGGCCTGTGGATGGAAATGTTGCAGGGTGTTTGATGACACAAGCAGGGACGTCTTTATAAAGCAAAACCTTTGATTCCCAATAGCTACCAGCTTTTCCTGTGGTCCAGGGACATTCAGAATACTTCTCGGCATAGCCAAACGATAACTGGTCACCATGCAGTTGTGCATAACACCCCGACTGAGCAAATTTCAGCCTGCTAAACACCAGAGTTTGAGACATACGTACATAAGTGCACAGGGGAAGAGCCTTGTGTTTTTAAGCTGAAGCCTCTGCACATCTTTGTTTTGACAACAGCATCATTGAGTTTCAATCTTAATGAGAGTGTAAAGTCTAAATGCACCAGCGTTCAAAGAAGACTTGATTAATCTCCATGTAGCAATTGGAGTTAAGTAGTTATATTTGCAGGTTAACATGAGTGATGATGCCCCCTCCAAGATCAAAGTCTAAGTCTTGCGGACACAAAACCAAAGTTCTGAACACACTATAGAAGACAACAAATGGCTACAGTTTACTGATTTGTTTATTTGCTGCACTTCCTCTGTCAGGAAGTATAGCAGCTTTGCCAAGTTGAAGCGCAGCCATGGCAGGTATTATGGCCGGTCTGGCAAGTTTTATGGCCGGTCTGGCAGGTATTATGGTCGGTCCGGTAGGTTTTATGGCCGGTCTGGCAGGTATTATGGTCGGTCCGGTAGGTGCCGGGGCAGTTCCAACAGGTGATGTGGCCGGTATGGCAGGTGCCTTGTAAGGTGCATAGGCTACCATGGCAGGTATGTCAGATACCTTCACAGATCTGTCATGCACAGTCCGTTGGTCCACATTTACATATTTACTTGCATTTTGGTGTAATGCTGTTAACACCACTAGTCTGGTAGTGTAATATAAATACATTTGGAGAGATGTAGGAGTGGATTGAGTTACCCCGGATTGTGAAGGCTAAACCAACAGCAGTGGGCCTTACCCCTGTCCATAGCAACAGCCACTGGGGTGCGCCACAGTGCATTTTATAGCAGTTTAATATAGAATGTATTGAACACAGACCCAGAACATCAACTTGATACAAACACCTTATCCAAATAGTTTGCCCGTAGCCATGCAATATCAGACAGATCGGTTTGCCAACACCCAAAACGAAAACATTCCTTGATCAGGTCCAAGATGATAATAAAATAGGCAAGTAAATATGCACATCACGCATAATGTTAACAAAGGCCACCGTTTTGACCATCCCGCCCATGAATGGAAATCCCTATAAAGTATAAGGATTATGATGTGCACTACAAAGAATGCCATCTACCTTTTAAAATACCTGGGTGGCTTATCCTATCTGGTGAATGCACACCGGGCACTCAAAATCCACATATCTGAACAAGCAGCATCAGAAACCAAGTTTACAAAAAGTGCAGCTGCAATGCACATCCAGGCAGCCAGACAGTGTAGACTCTTTAAAATACACTGAAGCATTGAACAAGAAAAAGTCCAGAGACAAGGGGGTGACATTGACAGACTCCTTTTACAAATAGAGTCTAATTGGATATTTTGTCTGGAAACCATATCTTCAAAAGGACTAAATTAAAACTTCTACTTGCCATTGCCAGTGACTGTCTCTGTACTCTTAGATTATTATCAGCATATTATGTCATCTGACATATAGCATTTATTAATGATTATACAGCCATTGTATATTAATGCTAGAGTTTTTATATATGAATTATACAGTATTTATATATGAATGATACCTTCTTTATATATTTATGATAGTCTTTATATATTTTTATGTTTTTGTCACCCAATTGCCATTTTCCAGCACTGACTGTCCTAATTGATTCGTGTCCTATGTATTTTTCTATAAGTATATGTGTGGTGGACTTTCTTGAAAATACCTGACATAGATCCCATGAAAATGTTGTTTGCATATTTTTATTTAAGACATGTAGTGAAGCATATCATTGTGCCGGCTATATTATCCTTTTCTATTAGACTGTGTTAGGCCCTGCACCCCGAGAAGGATGTGTGTTTGACTACACTATCTCCAACCTTACGAGCTGCAGTTGCTATTGTGGTTTGTCGTGAGCTCTAGCAGGCAATCTCACCCAGAAGGAGGCTGACTCCTGGCGGGATAGGCAGTCAAGTGGCCAAACATCATAGTAGGGGTGCAGAACCCTGCCCACACACAATAACAGGGAGGTGCCAATGTTCCCAACAGGTTACCTGACACATTGTACACCTACATTTACTTTCAATCACTTTATGTCAAGTATTACATTAACTTGTTCCTAAATTTAGTTTAGCATACCATAAAATAATCAAGTACAAAATCAGGGATGGGCAATCATTTTCACTTGGGGGCAAGATGGAGAATTTCAGGGTGCACCACGTGGAAAAAATCTATTAGAAAAGGTTTCTCAGGCAATGAATTATTTTCAGTTTTATAATAAAGGTATAGTCCCTCGTTCCTAAAGCTAATACTGTAGCTAATACTGACGTTTAGCAAATTGGACTTTCAGCTCCCTCGACCGATGTTCTATGGGATTATGGTCTGGAGACTGGCTAGGTCACTCCAGGACCTTAATGTGCTTCTTCATGAGCCACTCGTTTATTGCCTGTGCCATGTGTTTTGGGTCATTGTAATGCTGGAATACCCATCCACAACCCATATTGCCCTGGCTGAGGGAAAGAGGTTCTCACCTGAGATTTGACGATACATGGCACTATCCATCATCCCTTTGATACAGTGAATTTGCCCTGTCCCCTTAGCAAAAAAACACCCCCCAAAGCATAATGTTTCAACCTCCATGTTTGACAGTGAGAATGGTGGTTTTGGTGTCATAGGCAGCATTCCTCCTCCTCCAAACATGGCGAGTTGAGTTGATGCCAAATTGCTTGATATTGGTCTCATCTGACTACATCCCTTACACCCAGTTCTCGGAATCATTCAGATTCATGCCGGTACATGTGCAAAGGCACCTTGCGGGCGCTTCAGTATTTTAGTCCTTCGCGGCATAGAGTGTTTTCTTAGTGACAATAGTCCCAGCTGCCTTGAGATCATTGATTGCCTCTTGAGTAGTTCTGGTATGATTCCTCACCGTTCTCATGATCATTGCAACTCCATGAGTACACAAACAATACAAGAGCACTCAAGCAATCCTCCAGAAAATTGGAGTGAAAGTGGCGCTCTACCAAGTTGGAAGTAATCAAACTAGCTTGGATAGACAGTACATTAAATATTGAAAACGCTCTGCTGGATCAAGTTATTTCTCCAACCTGATTGAGGTGAACAAAAACAATTAAACATTTCTCTTTAATACAGTTGCAATTTTAACAAAATATAATGCTCAACATGTGAAGTAGGTCTTCACTTCAGCTGTAATGAATAAATTAACTTATTTGATGAAAAGATCATCACCATTTGAAAACAAATAACTGACTCCACCTTAAATAGTTATATTCTTCAATATTTCAGAAGTCCTTAGAATGTCCTGAACCTCCCTGACCAGGTGTCAAGGCAGACATTAGAATTTCTTTATCAGGTATCGCTCGACAATTTCTCTAAAATTTTATTGAGTTATAAACCCACAAATTGTCAGCTAGAACCAATTACAATAAACTTACCAACGTAGCTATTTTCATATTTATCTGAAAGTTCATATCTGGTATCAAAAGGTATGCTTTGGTGTTCCTCAGGGCTTGGTTCTGGGCCCATTATTGTTCTCACTGTATATGCTGCCTCTGGTGATTGTCTGGAGTCAATTTTCACTGTTATGCTGATGACACATAATTATATATTTCAAAGAAGCCTGAAGAAGCCCCAAAATTAGCTACTCTGGAAGCATGTGTTTCAAATATTAGGAAGTGGATGCTATATTAGGAACTTCTTGCTTTTAAACTCAAGCAAAACAGAAATGCTTGTTTTAGGATCCAAGAAACAAAGAACTTTGTTGGCAGATCTAATTGTGAACCTGAAAGGCTGCATGATCGTATCCCAAAACACTGTAAATCTTGGCGTAGCCCTTGACCCTGACCTCTCCTTTGATTTACATAGAAAATATTACTCAAGAGTTGCTCATTTTCATCTTCAAAACATTGCAAAAATCATAAACTTTTTTATCAGAAAATGACGCAGAAAAATTAATCCATGCTTTTGTTAATTCTAAATTAGATTACTGCAATGCTCTTCTTTCCGGTTACCCTGATAAATCAATAAATAAACTCCAACTAGTGCTACACATGGCTGCTAGAATCCAAACTAGAACAAAAAATTTGAACACATTACTCCAGTACTAGCCTCTTAACATTGGCTGCCTGTTAGGGTTAGGGCTGATTTTAGGGTCAACCATTCTGGTGTGAAGGTGACCAGAAAGACTGGATACTGTCCACCCTTGCTGTCTTGCCAGGTGGGCTCTCATCACCACTGGGATGCACTCCCTCCAATGCCATTTGGGGGCAGAGTCACTGGCTTGTTGTTGTTGTCTCTGATGCAAACTTGTGCAATTGGGTTGTATTCTGCTGCTTGGCAATGTGGTGCTTTTCAGTGTGGGTGTATTGATGTCACTGGACCTCCCTGTCTTAGCTTAAAGGTCCACACATTTTGTGTTGTTCAAAGGTATGAATGTACATGTAAAGTCTACACACCCCTGTTAAAATGCCAGGTGTTTGTGAAGTACATTCTTTTGACAAAGATTCATCATGTCTGAACTTTTTCCACCTTGAATGTGAATACAAACCTGGCATTTTATCAGGTGTTTGTGAAGTACATTCTTTTGACAAAGATTCATCATGTCTGAACTTTTTCCACCTTGAATGTGAATACAAACCTGGCATTTTATCAGGGGTGTGTAGACTTATTATATCCACTGTACATTTATAGATATACTGTGTGCAGAATAACTAATGAACAATTAATGGTTTATTCATATTTATTTTGTGTCCTGTTGTCAGACATCTCTGACTTAATTAAATAAAATGTTTATGTTTTTTAATGTGCTGTTTGAATATTGAATAAATCCACATTGTTGCATTTCGAGCTGTAGCTTTATTTTCTGTTCAAAAACACATTCTATTTGCACTCTACTTGCAGAAAATCTGGATTATTTTATGTATACTGCTGTAAAGGATACTAAAGAAATGTGCAGTTAACAGATACACAGAAGATGTAGGACATGTACAATGTAAATCTTGCCACAGACCCACACAATGAGCATTAAGGAATAAAGATATTAAGGTATACAAAAGTACAGAGTAATCATTGAGTGAAAGTATAAAATTGGTAAATGTTCAATTAAAAGTACATTTATACATCATAAAATAGTTTATGGTACTGTGATGATGATCAAGCTGCAAAGTAAATTGACTGTTTTGTTTCTGTACAGCAGCATGTTTTAAGTCCCTGAGATTGTTTAAAACCCGACAGGCTTCAGAGCACAACCAGGCTTCATAGTGGCCAGCCGGCTTCACGGGACCCAAGCAGCCTTCGTATTGCCCAGGCTTCATAGTGGCCAGCCGGCTTCACGGGACCCAAGCAGCCTTCGTATTGCCCAGGCTTCACACAGTGTTTAAACCAGGCCTCACAGTGTCATTGTCATTACAGGTTTGCAATCTCCTACAGATGAACAATCTATATATAGGTGCTGGTCATATAATTAAAATATCGTCAAAAAGTTTCAATAATTCCATTCATAAAGTGAAACTTGTATAATGTATGAATTCATTCCACACAGACTGATATTTCAAATTTTTATTTCATTCAATTGTGATGATTAAAACTGACAACTAATGAAAACTCCAAAATCAGTATCTTAGAAAATGTGTATATTACTCAGGACCAATACAAAAAATCACTTTTAGAAATGTTGACCAACTGAAAAGTATGAACATGAAAAGTATGAGCATGTACAGCACTCATTACTTAGTTGGGACTCCTATTGCCTAAATTACTGCAGCAATGCGGCGTGGCATGGAGTCAATCAGTCTGTGGCACTGCTCAGGTGTTATGAGAGCCCAGGTTGTTGTGATAGTGGCCTTCAGCTCTTCTGCATTGTTGGGTCTGGCATTTTGCATCTTCCTCTTCACAAAATCCCATAGATTTTCTATTGTGTTAAGGTCAGGCGAGTTTGCTGGCCAATTAAGAACAGGGATGCCATGGTCCTTAAACCAGGTACTGGTAGCTTTGGCACGGTGTGCAGGGGCCACATCCTGCTGGAAAATGAAATCTGCATATCCATAAAGTTTCTCAGCAGCAGGAAGCATGAAGTGCTCTAAAACTTCCTGGTAGACGGCTGCGTTGACCTTGGACCTCAGAAAACACAGTGGACTAAAACCAGGAGATTACATGGCACCCCAAACAATCACTGATTGTGGAAACTTTACACTGGACTTCAAGTAACATGGATTCTGTTGAATCCATGTTGCTTGATCTTCCGATCTTCCTCCAGACTCTGGGAAAATTTACTTTAATCAAAGAACATAACTTTGGACCACTCTGCAGTAGTCCAGTCCGTTTGGCTTTAGTCCAGGCGAGACGCTTCTGACGCTGTGTCTTGTTCAAGAGTGGCTTGACACAAAGAATGCGACAGCTGAAACCCATGTCTTGCATACGTCTGTGCGGGTGGTTCTTGAAGCACTGACTCCAGCTGCAGTCCACTCTGTGAATCTCCTCCACATTTGTTAATGGGTTTTGTTTCACAATCCTCTCCAGGGTGCGGTTATTCCTATTGCTTGTACACTTTTTTCTAACACATATTTTCCTTCCCTTCGCCTCTCTATTAATGTGCTTGGACACAGAGCTCTGTGAACAGCCGGCCTCTTTAGCAATGACCTTTTGTGTCTTGCCCTCCTTGTGCAAAGTGTCAATCGTCGTCTTTTAGTAAGCTGTCAAGTCTGCAATCTTCCCCATGATTGTGTAGCCTACATAACTAGACTGACAGACCATTTAAAGGACTTTGCAGGTGTTTTGACTCAATTAGCTGATTAGAGTGTGGCACCAGGTGTCTTCAACATTGAACCTTTTCACAATATTCAAATTTTCTGAGATACTGATTTTGGGGATTTCATTAGTTGTCAGTTATAATCATCGAAATTAAAAGGAATGAACACTTGAAATATATCAGTCTGTGTGGAATGACTGTATACATTATACAAGTATCACTTTTTGAATGGAATTACTGAAATAAATCAACTTTTTAATGATATTCTAATTATATGACCAGCACCTGTACATTGAATTATTAACTAGTCTACTGGATAAAGACTTGCAGCTAAATTCATAGCGTAGGATTTAATTAATCCACAGAGTACCAATAAGCAGATGGAAAAAGAATTTCTGAATATTAAACAAATCTTAATTGTGCTTTATAAACATAAATGCACATTATTATTATTATGTATGTTATTTTGTCAAATACCAAAAGTCTGTAATAACTTTTATGTATATATATATATATATATTGTTTGCTAAACAAATTATGGTAATTGGTTATCAAAGTAATAACTTGAAAACAGTAAAAGAGTTGATTAAATTAGTAGCAAACCACCAGTGATTCAACAGCAGTTGAAGTCCCATTCAAAAGCGCCACAGAGCTCAAGTCCCGCCAACCAGCCCACAGTTCCCAAGCCCCGCCCACCAGCCCACAGTGCCCCTGCTGACATTGCTCATATGCAGCCGGACCCTTCTCCACATTTGACTTAAAACATGAATTTGAACAACCTCAGCTCTACTAATCATATACATGGGAAGGCCAATCGAGGTTGCATAATGGGCAGAGAATAACAAAATGCCCCTGGCATGACAATAAATAAATGAACTAGATATTACTATTTGCCTTTTATATCACCCCCACCCAATACAAATGGCATGACTCCTATGGCAAATGCCGGATTGATAATCCGCACATACTTATGGTATGATAATCCGCACATCTCTACCAGCAGAGATCCTGAATTCCAGCGGGAATCCTGCTTATAACATGACTACATAGCAATAGTTAGAGTACATCACACTACACATACATTGTTTTACGGTGAACTTGACATTGTTTGTCTTATTGAAAAACATGTTAGGTTCTTACAATTGTGCAAAGCAAATGGAAGTAGTAAAGGTTTTATTAGGCCTACATGTAGGCAATTTGATTAAATAAAGAATTAAGTACATAGTTAAATATTTTTTGAAAAGGTATAATCTAATAGGTCAAGTATTTTGCGATTAGTAGTATTAATAGGAAATGTTCCCAATACTATATAATGTGCCTTGATATTGTCATTAAGTGCATCAAGCTGTGTCAAGTAAAGCCACAGAACGGCCGTACTGCTAACATATGCTATCATTCATAATGTATAAGACAAAAGCACTATGATCCTTGATTTGACGCGAGGCATCGTTTTAAGAGTTACCAAAAATGTTGCATGTTATTTCATTTTGACAAGCGTATTCATGCTTTCTCAACGTTGCCATGACTCTGGTCGGTATTCTTTGAAGTATGCCATCGTTTGTTCTAATAGTAAAGATTAAGAAAAGACTGCTGGCTACAGATCACAATATCGCAGCAGGTTAATATGAACAAATATTTAATTAGCAAGATGCAAGGCATAACAATGAATTTACTTATCTGCCATCCTGGTCCCGATTAAACAGCTCCAAATGCTTTTAGTAAATATAATTTCCCACGCATTTCACCAGGATATTGGCAGGAGATAGTAGGTAGCGGATTCCGTTAGAAAATGTTGTGCTTCCACTTTTCCACAAATCCACTTCGTTAGCCTACTTAAAATGAAAGATCACGTCAGGAAAACGTATAAATCCAATGTCATTCTTTATGGTGTCAGGTAAAGTTGTTTTGTTATAGCTATCCATCTGGCAAAAAAAAAAAAAAATTAAGAAAATAGTAGAAACTGTAACTTGACTGTAAATGACTGAACTTTCACTGTTAACTGAACAAACCAAGTTGCCCTACCGGCAGGACTTGGCTAGAGCAGCAAGAATCGCTCCTCTGGAGTTGCAGTCTTATAGATAATGGGGAAGTTGACACCTTGTCGACATCTATCAATATAGCCTATCTGCTGATTGGAACATCACTGAAAGACATCCAATAACTGTATCAAACAAGGACTACCACGACTACACACCAAACTTGTTTCATGATCAATATAAGATGGTTTCGTGAAATAAAAAAAATATGATTCAGTAATTTCATAACACTGAAATAAACATGCTGCTTTCTGATCATTACACCGGTTTAATTTCCCAATCGTATTTGTACAATTAGATTTTACAATTAGATTTATTTAATGTCGTTCATTTTTTTCTATTTCTTGTACGTATTATAACTATTTCTTGTACGTATTATCAATCTTTCTATTATTATTTATTTCTATTTTACATTAGTATTATTTGGTCATTTCTATTAGTTCTGTTACAGTATTTAAAACATGTTGTTCTGTGTTTTGTCTTGTTAATTAAATCCCCTTGTTCGGGTCATCATTGAAATGTAGACTTAGTTGTCAAGTCAACTAATTTTGTAAAGAAAAGGTTAAATGAATATGACATTAGAGCATATAATTCCAATAAGCGAATTCAAAAATTGCAGCTGTTTTTATAAAATTAATTGTAAAATATTTAACATATGTTTAATTGGATATTTGAAAGGTAACAGATTACGATTTATCTTCTTATAAACACTTTCATTAAAATTGACGATATGTTTGATTTTGGAGATCGATTAAATTATCCGCTATCACATTGGTAATTTCATTTGTACACATCAAATCCGCTCAAGTTTCATGTTATTCGCAATTTTAAGCTTGATTGGACCATAAATGATTACCGAGTTGAAAAGATAGAAATAGACAGATCATGAGAGAACAGGGATACACACCCATCTCCAAATAGTACATTAACTTCCTGCTTATCACATGTAATGCCTTGATATTGAGTAAACATCCAGGCATTAAAATGGGCGGAAGCGGTCTGAATACCCTGATAAAAAGAAAGTCATAATTTGTCAGTTTGCTAAGAAATTATGAGATATTGTTGGCCGGAATTAACTTGAATTCCTCACTTATCCAAATTATTAAAATAAATAGACTTAGTGATTGCCTTCACTTCTTTATGTGTGCAATGCAACAAAGAGAATGACATTTTTAATTGGTTCATCGAAACTAGTAAGCGATCACGCTATGGTAGGATATAAAGTGATGTAAAACCAAACAAGCTTATGATTCTACATTTGATTTTGAGAGAGTTGTTGTGGTTATTGTGTTACTAAGCCAAATATGATTAAATCTGTAGATATAAAGTTTACTATAAGTCATCAAGGTCAAGAGCTGAAGCGCTCCCACTTGTCTTATACACTGCAAAAGATTTTGCAAGGGTTAATCACATTTGTAGCTTTCAGTAGGCTGTGAGCTCAGATAAATGTGCAACATAAGTTGTATAAAAAGTGTCTTTGTGCTTCATATTTGACTAGCCGAATAGCCCTTTAAATAAAACATTCCCCTGCCCCATAAAACTAGGCCTACCTTTGTTGCGCAATTTAGAAAAATATGAAATTCAACATATGATCTCACGGATTGACTTAAAATAGGAAAGAGCAATATTTGGGGGTTTTTAATTTCTTTATATAAGTCCTAAGTACAGGTTTTGTTATTTATAACATTTGAAAGAAAAAATATTTGTGTAATCTATTTCTGTTTTGGATCAGTTTGACCCCAGGGAAAAGCTGTAGGTGGCAGTGACCTTGTCCAGAATGTCTTCCCCAGGGATATGCTAGTGTATGCCTACATATTCAAGGCATAGCTGGACTGTGCAGCACATGCTGCCCATATTTTAATACCTTATGACAGTTTGCTTGTCTGAAGGGACACGCCAATGAAATGCTACCAGACATTCATTCACAGTGATGTGGGCACCACAATTGTAAATACAGGGTAATCGCTAGGCCCCCTGGTCCCTCCCATTGATCCCGTACTGCTGTGAGTTTGTCACACTCTGATCACGCTTTTGTTGGCAATATTAAGTCTACTCAGTGGTTCTAGAGGGGAGAGGGACCATAATTACTCTCCATATTTTGAAGGTGATGTGACTGCCGGTGGTTGAGGGACTACAGGAGGGTCAACATTAAGAGGCTCATTCTGATCAGAGGATGCCTCATAATCAAGGACCTCCTCAACCTGATCTGGCTCAGACACATTCTCCTCTACACAACAAAAAAAGGTGTGTACTGAAAAGGGTACAAATGCTTGTCGCTGGGAGAGCACCTTTTTTAAAAACAATTGTGAACCATTTAGTGTTCTTTCTGTTTTTCCCTTTCTTTTTTAAAATTCACTTTGTACCATTTCTGTCAAAATGTGCTCTTCTGTCCCCATAAAGACCAACATTATACCTTTGAGGGTACATTCTTCAAAGGTGTACCTATAAGTACAGACCTGTCTTTGTTTCAAACCTACTTCATTGAGGGTAAATGGCACTTTCACTGTCATTGACAGAAAACCTTTTCTTAAAGAGCTCTCAGAGAACCAAGAGAAATGGTGTAGAAGCCTGCCATGCAAGCTTTTATGTTTGCTCTTCCCCGATGTTTGGTGAATTCTATCAATGGTTCTTGCAACACTAAAGGTATAGGTTAGGGCCCTAAAGCAGAGGGATGCTTTATGAAGATTGTAAAATTGCAGGTCATAGTGACCTCAATATCATCTAAAACAACCAGAAGAAAGTGTGTAAAATGTTGTTATTTCTTTTATGTTTTATACAGCCAAAACCGCCTGGGGTCAACTTGACCACACTGATGCTACAAAATGTGTACAGGACATTGAAAACCTATCATCATGTTAGCTTTATGTTTGCCCAGTTGTTCCCATTAAATTAGTAAAAGTCATTAAATAGGAAGCAAAAAATATGATGTCAATCATGTATTTAGAGATGTTAATCATTGAATGGAGTCAAATAGCTTTTATAAAATAAATGGTCAATATTTAATTGAGGTTTTATTGGATATTTGGAATGTTACAGGTTGCGACTTATCTTGTTATGTCCTACATGTGTTTATTAAAATAGACTACATGTTTGATTATGTAGGTCTATTAATTATCCCACAATTATTAAATAAATTGTCCCCATCAAATCCGTTCAGTTGAGTTTCATGTTATTCGCTGTTCTAAGGTTGATTGGACTGTAAATGATAACCGACAGAAAAAGCCCAATGAAGACAGATCATGCTTGAACACTGATACACACCCATGTCCAAATAGTACATGAACTTCCAGCTTATCACATGTATGCCTTGATATTAAGAAAGTAAAATGGGCGGAAGCGGTCTGAATACCCTGATAAAAAAGAAAGGCAAAATTTGACAGTTTGCTAAGAAATTGTGCCAAATTGTTGGCCGGAATTAGCTTGAATTACCCAGTTTCCAAAACGAATATTGATTGCATCCTTTTCATTTTTACAAATTTGCAATACAACGTAGACTATACATTTTTTTGTGAGTTCATCGAAACTAGTTAGCAATCATGTTAGTTAAATAATTGTAATCAATAACGTTATGTAAAACCGACAAGCACATCATTTTACATTGATTTTCAGACGATATTGTTTATCGTGTAACTAAGCCTAATACGTTTAAAGTTGCAGTACATAAATTATTCTAATTTTAAGGTCATCAAGGTCAGGAGCTGAAGCGCCAACACTTGGCCCATTGCCTATACTGCACAAGATTTTTGCAAGAGCTAATCACATTGGGTAGCATTGAGTAGGCGGAGAGCACAGATAAATGTTCAACGGAAGTTGTATAAATAGTTTCTTCCTACACACATTTTTTAAAACATTTTAAGCAAAACCAGGTAATTGAACAGGCTGAATGGACAGATGCGGATATTAACATATTGATATGTGGGCGGATGTCGGCAAACAAGGTAAGCCACTGATGGCTTCGGCCGCATTTAAATAATATCACTATGGCTAGGGGTCCAATTATCTTATCAACATTCTACACTATATTAATATTTTTATTATGTATTTATTTATTATTATATTATTATATTGTACTGTAGATCTGTCAAACTGGATAGTGGGAATGCGTGACTTGCTAGACATTTTGAATGAGCGCATATAATACTATTTAATACAGAATCTGAACAATTACACGCGAATTTAGTTCAGGCCAAAAAAATAATTTGCCATTTCATTGAATAATTAAAAGTTTTAAGTTTCAAGGTTAATTTGAAAAACATAATTTGCTAATCAGTATTTCAAATTATTTGTACCCTAACAATTCTTCTGATTACTCCACCCCTGGATATAATGGCGTTTTTTCGGCTCTTTCTGAGAAATTGTCACAGTGGGTGTAATAATAGGCATACCCAAAGTTAACGCTCCGGATAAAGCTTAGAAAAAATTTACCTGGACATGCAAAAGTCGATGAGCGAGACTAACAAATATATATTTAGTCTACTAAGGAATAATTCCAAACATAATGTCTAATTATACTGGTAAAACAAACAGAAGTGTATTTTAAATTGTTTATTTATGCACATGTGTTGGCTGGCTTCCTGGCAATTTTCAGTGCATGCTGTCAAGTTACTCCACCAACTCCATGTCAATTCAGGCTACCTGGCATTAACCTTTCATTTTGTACTGATCGCACTGCAAGTCAGTTCAGTGGATGCTTATGGAAAAACTGCTCATTGTAGTCCTCACTCCCCTTCATTCTACATTTGATTTTGAGAGAGTTGTTGTGGTTATTGTGTTACTAAGCCAAATATGATTAAATTAAATATGATTCAGAACAGGCACTTTCTCTTGAAAAATGAAATGTGTGTATAGTCGCCTATTCTATCCGATCCAAAATCTGTCATTTTCATAGTCATGTGCTTGATTTCTTAGCTATTAACCAGAGAAAATCCTCTGAATGTCCATTATAAAACATACTTTAAGTAAGTTGTTGCTGATGCTCTTCGGCCAAGTAAAATGTAAAACAAACGTTGGCGTTGTTCCACCAGATGTAGTGGATGTCTGAATCTGCCTGCCTGATCAATCTTTTCTAATGTAATTATGGCTACAACAAATCGTTGTCAAAATGAAATTGTAACTGGGAAAATTTGGTTATGCTAGTAAACGAGATTTTGTTTTGGCCAAATGTGTGTGTGTGTGTGTGTGTGTGTGTGTGTGTGCGCGCGCGCGTTTGGTATACAGTTTGCGCTGTGATTTTATAAAAAATGAACCCTCAGACATTAATTGTATATGATGGTATATTCTTAGATTTTTGTCAGAACTGCTACGGCTAGATTATAACACACATAGAAATATACTAGTCGGGTAAGACATTGGCGTAAATATTGGAAAATATAATGCTGTATGTATTCATACAACATTATACTAGAAAGAAAATTAAAAGAAAGTGTTATACATTACGAGTGTCTCGCGAACAAACAAATATTTTATGCCATATTACAATGCAGAAAACGTAATCGTTTTGGCTGTTGTCTCTGAGGACAAATTAAGTAGTCTGTTTTCTTGTGTACCATCAGTGTCACGTAGACTAAATCGACAACAGGGCATAGGTCTCGAGAAGGCACAACGATTACGAAGAGTGTGCGCGTTCACGTGAAGAGGCTGGGAGCTGTTTTCGGCCCAGCCAACACCCGTGGTGACTGGGGTTTAAACCTACAGTGGCCCACGGGTGCAAACCACAAAAACTGCATTTCAGAAAACAATAAACTACCCACAACACAACAACATTACCTGACAACACAACAGCATTAACTCACAACACAACAACATTCGGTCACACCACATCAGCATCAGCTCTAAGCCCCGGCTGGGCCAGCCTGGGTACTGGCCCATCCAATCAGTTTGGCTTAAAAAAAAATTGATTTGTTGTTTTATAACAAATCAGAAAAGTGAAAATGGCAGTTGGAGGTACATCTAATCTAATTGGTAACATCGGATCCGATATAATGTGTTTAGACTGTGTGGCATATATGTAAATTATCCGTACAATGTAATTTCTGCCCTTTATAGAAACCAAAAAAGTGCATTATAATCTCGTTCTCTAGATTCCTACTTTCCTCTCAGAATATGTAGCCTGTAAGTAATATGTACATGTTGATTATTTGTTTCATGTCTTCGGAAAGGCTCTGCGTTTGTACGCGGTAGTATTGTAAGCTGTGGCTGCAATGCTCTCCCTATAGTCTCTGAATAATAAAACAAATGTCGAGGGAAATTTGTTGTTTTGGTCACATTTTAACTAAATAGTTTTGCTGAATTTAGCTTTTGGGCCCAGCCACTTTTACTCAAGCCCAGCCAAACAACAATTTCTACCAACGCCACAGAACACAACAGTATTAGCCCAAAACACAACATTTGCAGAAACACTGCATTTCCAGTTGCGTAAAACGGGAGTGCTCCAGACCACTAGGGGCAGTGTCAAGTGTAATTAGTTGGGTTGCTTCATACTGAGGGACAGACACCCCGCGGTCTTAAGTTATTGTTTTCCTTATAACCTAGCTATGGGGAACACTTACCAGGGTATTTTTTATGCAACGATAAAGTTCATATTTCTGCCCCGCGAACGAGGTAGTAATGAACACTGATTCCCTATCGATGAAGAGGTCAGAAAAAGGTGGTTGATGGCAGTACAAAGTGACATTAACATTTCACAAAGATGTGCAATACACATTCGCTGAGGGGAACGTTGGAGGACGGTGGTACCTAATGAAGGGAGGTTTCTACCGTCTTTGCATGGAATAGTCATATTCAAAACAGACATGGTGTTTGGAAAAGGCGATTGAATCCCCCCTGCCCCTACAGAAGGACGAGACATTTTCGCTAACAACGATAGACTGCATTTTCTGATCCAATCTTGACGCATAATTACGGTGCAGGCCCTGATCCCGCAGTCCAGGATATGGCCTCAGTATTGGTGAACAGGGGGCAAACGAGAAATTCTGGAGCTTCAAAGCTGGAAAAACAAACAACACAACACCACTTTCGTGTAGTGGTTAAATGGGATGTGACGAAGACAAGTTTTTACACTAAGTAAAGTAATTGTTCACTATCCAGCAATCCCAAAAGTCCTTCTGTATCTCCTACTGTGTTTTTCTAAACTAGGACACCAAATTTTACCGAAAATAAGCCTACTAAATGAATATTGTCTTAGCGTTAGGCATGCAGTGTTAAAACTGTTTAAAAAAAACTGAATTGCCCTAAAACAAAAATTATATTATATATATCTGAAAGAATCAGGATGTTCAGTCCAATAAAGGCTGCAACATTAGCTAAGTCAAGTCTAGTGCTTCTTGATACCGATACAAGATGGGGAATCATAATAATGAATGAAGTTCATGTAAGCAGACAGCTCCATGCCATCCAAAGCTATTTGATCATCCTTGAAGCAAATACTCCCAGTCTGTTTCCTTTTGTAGATTTGCAACCAACACCCTCCTGTTGGCATTCTGGGATTTGATTAAAGTCAGCAGACATCAGGTTAAGGGTCACCAGCGCAAACATGTCCGAGAGAAGTGTTCCTTGATGAAAAGCTGTAAGTGACAACTCCATTGAATACAGTACTTTATAAGGAATATTTATCATACTGTTATTTTTCCTATTTATCTTACTATTATTCTTCACTTTTTGTGTTATGGACCTACTAACCCAATGCAATGGGAATATATTTTTCTTTTTGTTTAGTCACTCCCATCAATCAATGAGCTTTTCTTGTTAGCTGGGTCTGAAGCAGAAGGATTTGGGTCATTTCTTTAACATCCACCTGTCAACAGTGAAACAGATAATCATTTCTTGGGCCAACTTCCTCCACTTCCTGCTTGGGACAGTATGGATATGGTTCTCTAAGGTTAACATCAAAGCCAACATGCCCCTCGAGTTCAGTGATTACACAGACACCAAGGTTGTGATCAACTGCAATGTAGACATCATCTGGCCTACTCCTGCAGAGTGAGCTATTTTCTTCTTACAAGGGAATGTTTTCTTCTTACCTTCAAGGGCATGTTGGGAATGTCACCACATGGAGCTGTCACATTTGTATTTTTTTTGTATGCTGGTTCTGTGAGTGACAAAGAGATTGTCAGGTAGCCAGGGCTACCTCATGGATGATCTTGTTCCATGCAAGATGTCAGACAGCTTTTCTGCCAAGGCACACAGATGCCAGTGCATGAGGTTAGGGAGGCCCTATCCATTGCCAGGCTAAAGGTCCATGTCAAAAGAATGATTCAGAGAGTAAAGGAGCACAAGCTGTTTGACACAGTCATCCCTCTGACCGTCTCAAGCAGCATCAATCAACTAATTGCGTTACCGTGCTTGCTGATCAACAATCAAAATGGATCATTGGGCAGAGCATAGGAAAAATGAAATGACTCAGTAGAATGTCAATGAAATTCAGAAGATATACACTTATTAATAAATATGATGAATAGAAATTATACACATTAAAATACATTCTTCATACAATCCATATTTTTTTCTTTACGGGAACATTAACACTTGTTACATTTTAGCACCAGGAGAACATTTTCAAAACAACTGAACTAGCAACCAAGCGGGGGATACATTCAGTTGCGAGACAGACTTTTCTGCAAGTAGTGGTAAAAATTAGTGGTCAACCATTTCTCTAATAGTTTTTTAAACATATTGTACATCTTATCTAGAATGTCCTCCTGAGTACAGATGACAAAGTCACACCAGCTACAACCTTTTAGACAAATTTGACCTTGCATCTACCAGTAGTAGGCATGAGATCTCTTCAACTTTAGCTCTACATTCAAGTAAGGCCAGTCCACATACCTTTATTTACTTGGCCACTTAGTCTCCAAGACACCAAAGTGGGAGCTCACACTTGTTCGAATATGATGCCATCTAGAGGCGATCCTAACCATGGGGCGCCTGGGTGGACTACAAAGCCACATGGAAAGAAATGAAAATGTTTCAATATGTGGCCGTCTTTTCATCTCCATGGTCTGCAAACCAGATCCCTTGAACATCTGTTTCGCTAGGTGGTCAGTGGATGTCTCCTCTGGTACATGGCAAACCTCTGGGACACGTGAGGATGTTATTCTCCTTTTCCTTAGCTGACGCCATCCCGCTCTGTTCCCTTGTACCAGTCTGGATTTTGTGTGACATCTCACAGGTTATCTCTAATGCTTTGTCATGGAGTTGCTCATTATGAGTCAGGATGTAGACACACTGAGAAGACTGATGTCTGCAGCCATCTAATGAAAGTGGTGTAGTAGGGGCATAAGGTATCTTCACAATTTCATAGGTTTTTGGCGGTGGTTGATAAGAACGTACACTGCCAGCTTGCACAGGCCCAAAGGTATACTCAACCAGGGGAACATGGCTGGCATGTCCATGAGGCGCAGTAAGTGGAGTTAAATGACTATCTGTTTCTGAGATTTGGAAAAGGTCCATGTCGGGCATTTGTCCGTGGAGAGCTTTGTAGAGGGAACTCCTGCAAAATATTTAAAAAATATTTGGGCATAATTGAGGGCTTGAAGGGGTAAAATCTCAGTGTACATCAAATAACATGAATTGTATAACATAGAGACAAATTCCAAATATCACATTTCTAAAACATAAATTTGAGGTTCCTCTAACCTTAACTTATTCCAACAGCACACAAGTTAGTTAGTTTCCAAACCTTCATGCTATCAACTGGACAAAGCATCACGCCCTAAAGAACAAGGAGTAACAATCTTTTGCAACAGACTTACTATTTCATAGGATAAATCCTGTATGTGCATTGTTTTGGGCACTGTTAAGACTCACAAGTGTTCTTGGCTTGTGCCAATGTTCTGTCTCTGTGTAGCTGTGAACAAGTGCTGCAGCAAGAGTGTTGAGTAGAGAGAAGTGTGCCATCTGGTAAAGCTGACCAACCAGGTGGCACATGGCACTTCCTGCAACTCAGGAGCAGTGGCTTCGTACGACTATCACTGGTACAGAGTGCTTTAACATCTATGAAGTGAAGAAAAACATTATGAAGCGCCGAAATGAAAGCCCATGTAATTTACCACAATGTATCCAGGTTATGACAGATGAGGTGCACAAAACAGGCTAATCACATGATGTACAGCTTTATGCTCTGTCAGTGTATATTATTTGTTAGATACTGTGCAGAATATATTAAATAAAACGTATTAGGCATTACAGCTCAATGGCATAATTATATTGCAAGCAAACACAAATACTTTAAGCTAGATTCCCTGTAAGATTGTTAACATGAACCAGCTAACGTTAATGTTACATTAGCTGAGTAGCTAAGTAGTTGAGTGTGTAATTGCAAATATGTAATTGCCTTTGCACTTACCTTCATAGTTGTCTATGTAGCTTCCTATATACATTTTGAACCCGTTTTCCTTCTTGATATCTAGCTGGAGTCGCATTATACTATTCGATGTAAATCATTAATGTTTAGTTTGGCAAGTCCTGGAGACACCTTGTTTAATCAAATACGATATTACTTTACTGGTTTGTAATATGCGGGACCAGAAACTGGCAAACCGGTAAGAAGTGGGCGTGGAATGTGCATAAGGCCTATTTGAAATAATCCCAACCAAAAAGAACGCCATTTAAATTCACAAATGTAAGGTTTTTATTATTAGATTTTTGACAGTCTTAAGTTGAGTGTCTTCATTTGATTTTTGACAAAATAATAAAAAAAAACACCCCCTTGCACTGCCCCTAGTGGTCTGGAGCACTTTCGTTTTGAGCAACTTGAAATGCAGCGTTTCCTCAAATGTTGCTGTGTTTTGGGCTAATACTGATTTGTTCTGCGCTGATGCTGTTGTGGTGTGACCCAAAATAGTTGTGTTGTCACTTATTGTTGTGTTGTGAGTTGATTGTTTTCTAAAATGCAGCGTTTTTCTAAATGTTAAATTTTTGATAATGTTGTTGTGTTTTCAACTTTTATTTGCATCGCTAATGTTGTGTTATATTACCCGTGGGCCACCGTAGTTTAGAACATCTAGCAGTCTAACCTAAATCTGCTTGAAACTTTCCCACAATCACGTGATACAACCATCGGAAACACTGCAATAGCGGAACAGTTTGTTTCTGACACTGTGTTCTTTAAAACTGAGATTAGTGTAACACACAACAAGGGCACCGTTATGCTAGTAGCACAATTGGATACAATAAGATTTTTGGAATGTTTACCCCAGATGAGTACGTTCTAAGTTTGCTAACCGTACAGTACATAATCGAGTGTTGTTATGGAAATTAGTAGCTAGCTACCGTTAGTAAATGTAGCTATTAGTCCTGGGATAGGTAACGTTAAACCTTGCCTAGCTAGTACAAGCTAACATTAGGTAGCCACAACAGGCTACCGTTGACAGACGTTAAAAACCTCAAAATGGTTGTCATTTTTACAAGCATGCAGTTCACTATGCAATGCATTAAACATTAATTAACAAATTGCTAGCGCGACGCTAAACTATGTACAATCATTCCGCTTCATTTAAGTTACACGGAGAGCGAAAATCTATGTATAAACACTCGGAAAATACTTTCTACAAAAGCGGTGAGAAAACAAGTCCCATCAGTGTAATTTTGGTTAGTTCCGGTAGCCGAGGGAACAAATTGCTCTTTCGGTA
>JACXGJ010006407.1:0-34530 GCA_016801105.1 Esox niger | reverse complement strand
AGCCACTAACTCCTGCCTTAGAAACAAAATGGCTGATTTAAGCAGAGATAAAGGAGGATTAGTCACTAATGATGTTGACCAGAAAGCTGAAGACAACAAGAAATTGAGTGTACATACAATGAGACTCGTCCGCAAAGAACAAACACACACACACACACACACACACACACACACACACACACACACACACACACACACATACTGGAGCAGCCAGCGTGAAGACAATGTAAATAACAGCTGTGGTTGAGGGATGAGGGCGAATTGGTTATGGGTGTGATATTAACAGGATCCAGGAGATTAAAACCTCTAATATACAGACTGGGGCCCTTCAGTTTCTGTCAACTTACAATGGTCATGTTACGGGTAAGAGCATTTAGATAATTGTCTTAATAGGTCTGTCCTTGGCTCAGTCCAGAAAAACGTGGTCAGTTCAAGGTCAAGTGGAGTGAATAAGAAACCAGATTATTTGATTTGGTCCATACGGGCTGAAATGCTATTCTGTGTTGGATTAGTGGTTATGGAACGGTTGACTCGACAGTTTCCAACTGTGCAGTATGCATATGTCTGTGTGCGGGGGAAGATATGAGAGAAAGAGAGCCCCAGCACTCTAACACAAATTCGGGTGCTCTCATATTTCACATTCCAGAGCCTTGTATGGCAAATTTGCATCAGATACGCTATCACGGGAATGTTAGTGCTGCAAGATGTTTTTTCCTCAACACAGATCACGACCACAGCACAGTGTGTGAATGTGACGCTAAAAGGAACAATCAAATGCATATTGAACGCGGATGATGCCACATGTGTGGAAATAAACTCCCATTAGCTACAGTCATGTTAGGGCTGCCACACTTAGCACATTACAGCAGTATTTTTTTATAATGTAAATGATCATTTTTCACAGACCTTTCTAAGTATCATTTTAGGACACCACAGAGAACACAGATACAGCGCAGTAATTGAGACCAATTCTCATTCCTTATTTCATTAATGCAATGACAGTCGAATTGCCTTTGCTGGCAATAGCTTGGTAGATTTCCCACAGTGTATACCTAATTGGTCAACACTTCTGATGGAAAGTGGATAATTTGCATTGCAGAACAGTGCCAAAGGAAGTGTTACAGCTAATTATTTCATGCTAGCTCCTCCTCCAAATCAAAAGCAGTCGTGGATACAGAGATAAGTATATATTTAGTACATAGTACAACAAAGGCAAATTGGTTAGAATGACTAAAGGCTACTAACCTAGATCGGTGCTGTATGTGGAACTGTGTGCTTTCCTCAAGAGTTGAGTCCCAACTTCCTTTAGGTTCTCATATAGTGTACAGAAGTGGGGGGGCTTTCTAAAAGGCACAGGAATGACAACCCCATTTGGGAGGAGGGTTGAAAATGCAGGAAGGCATATAGAGGAAAACTGGAAGTTTACATAGGGCAGAAGCTGGAGTTTTTTAGTTGCCCTTAGAAAACAGAACCATTAAGTAATTAAAGGTACTGGTAGGAATCAAATCAAAAGTGATTTAAGGAAGTCTCCCCAAAGATATGTAAAGCCATCCTGATTGTTGAAGTATTGAGTATATTTGCAATTTTCAACTCTTAGTAACAATTTAGAGCAAATGGTCATCTTCCATTAAGGATGCTTTAGTGGACATTAGCCCCATAACACACATTCTGAACAGTATTGGGATGAAGTCAGTAATCCATGAATAACCACTAAATGTGGAGAAAGTGAATGAGTCTGAATACTCTATGAAGGCTCTTTATGTACTGTGTATAAAGTGTGGAGTTGTTTTTAAATGTGTTTAGCCTAATGAATCATTTACAGGAGGTTCTGAAGCCATCCCCTATGAACAAACCTGACACCATGATCAACAAAACCAAATAATTAAAAAAATACTGTTTTTGCTTTACTCCAATATGTACCATGCACTTGCAGAATCTATGCCGAAGTGAATAACAGTTATTTTAGTGGCTCGTCTTGGCCCAGCATCCTACTGCAACTCCTTATTTGTTGACTCTATTTTGGATGTTACTACATTTTCAGTGTAGTCTCCCAGAGTATACTCTGAGGTCACGTGACAGCATTCCTTGTTGTCATGTAAAAAAGTGTGCACACTCTTTCTCTCTCTCTCTTTCTGTCTCACTCAGTCTCTCTCAGACTCTAAGCATTCTCTAACTCACAACACAGGCCTTGCTTGTGGTCTGCAATCCCAGGATGGAAATGACAGCGTGAGTATTCATGCCTGTAACTGTACTGTCACTCACTTTCTTCAAAACACTGGCATTTAGTAAAGGTCTTGTGGCTCAAGTGATGGCTTTTCATTCGTAAAATTGCTATGCAAAGATAATATAATTTTCTCTCAGGGCTGGGAGGTAAAAAGAATGTGGGGAAGAGGGCAAACTAAATTCTTCATGAAAGAGGATCAGTCATGTACTAAATGGAATTACTCATAGGGTAGTTTATCAGAGCCATACTCAGCTGATTTATTGTGGTGGTCCTTGCAGTCACTGATTGACTCTCTAAGACCATCAGTTTAATAACATATGACACCATATAATTCATAATTTCTATCTACAACAGCTTTTTTCTGTCCGCGTAAGCAACTTCTGAAAACTAAGCCAATTCCCAGAGGCCCAGTAATATTTTGGTGGTATCTTCCAGCAGTTTAGCCTGGACCAGCCCGCCCTCAGAAGCAGACGTAATATAGTAAACATAAATCTATCCTTCCAGTTGATGTTGTATTATATTGCATCATCTGTTTTTCTAAATCCATCCTTCATTTTAGTTAATATGTCATAAATTCCAATCAGTATGATACTGTATTTAACCAGTTGTATTTCATACAAAATGTGTCATGATTTGCAATGCAACTGGTGAGTTATGAATTTTAGTGTTTGTCCCAAATTTTCTATGGGTGGCAAGAAGTACAGTTATGAGTACATACAGAGCCTCGCAAAATGATTATGAAATGTTTGTACAAATTGCTTGTATACTGTAAGTATTCAAGCCCTAAACATTCCTTTAGGTACAGTAACCTTTTGCTGCAACAGCTCTAAGTATTTTGATAAGTATTGTGCCTTCCAAAAATGTCATTAGAGATAAATATAAACAAAAATGCTGTGAAAAATGTTACTGTTGTTTGATGCTTACAATTGTGGTTTAGTGACAGCCTGCATTTGTTTTATGCAGCCCGGGTAGACCCACGGCATTGAACTTCACCTAGTTTTTCCCATAATCTTGCACTATCTAGAAAAAATGTCAATGAAAAATTCAACATAGTATCAGTATTGGTGTTACTTTATATCTGTAAATTAATTAAATGCTGTAAGCTTCACTGTAAAGAAAGTAAATAAGCAGAGAGCAGCTTACATTGTTTAATTATCTGCATTGTAATTATAATGGATTTAAGAGGTTTATTTTCTAAAATGCTTGTTTATTTTCTAAAATGTTTGTGTAATAGACCAAATACAAAATGATAAATGTCAGACTCTAACATAACATTTTGTGATTGCATATAGGCCTGCATTAAACATGATATAAAGGCTACTGTAGGCTACACCATTTCCTTCAAAAGCTATTTTTGTGGGAAAATGCTATAGGATTTGTTCCTATGTTTGTTTGTAGGAGGTTTTATAGACCTAAATTATGCCTCAAAGCCATAATAACTGTCTAAAACTGTATCTCAACGTGGGTTTAGCCTCAGTGTTAATTGCGTGTTAGAAGTTGCACAGAATACTCGCAATTTTTGCTCAGGAGACCTGAGATTTGCATAACAACAAAAAGGAGAGGAAACATGGTTAAAATCAGATAATTCCTTCTGGCAATACTTCCAAAATACTTGTTGACATGGAGGCTGCATCTAATTATAGTATTGGAGTCGGTGACATAAAGGTTTAAACAACTTTTACAATTCTTGAATTGTGATCCTTAAATCATTAACCTTAAATCATTTAATATCTTGAGTGTAAGATCAAGTTAATTAACTGATTTATTTGTTCATATTTTCTTTTTATTGAGCCACTCCAATAGTCCTTTTAGGTGGGGCATGTGAATATTATCTGTTCTGAAAAGTGAATGGTGAATGCAGGTTCTCTTACATTATGCCCTTGTATATGTCTCCATCCATTCATCGATACATTTGAATAAGACTCACAATTCCTGCTAATGTCAAGCATGTCCACAGCAAGAAGCTGCCAATGCCATACCTTACTGTACTATAGAGATAGTGTGTGTTGAGGCATGGGCAGTGTACATTTTGCACCACAGTTTGAGTTTTGTCCAAAAAGCGCATCAGACCACATAACGGGTACTCTAATGCTTTCAGGTGGTACATTTTATCTAACTGACTAATTTCTTGCCATATTCCAACACAGGTCAGTATTTTACAGATCTTATTATATGGTTGCCTGATTACTTCCCTTCCAGTCATTGAACACATAGAGGCAAACAGAGTGGCTTCTCTCAAGTATCCTTCTTTGAGCACTGAGTTTGAAGGGACAGACGTTTCTTGGCAGTGCCTTGGTGGTGTGATGCAGATTTTACATCCCAGTTATTGATCCAACTGTGCTTGAAGGGATATTGAAACATGGATATTATTTTGTACCCTTTTCCTAATCTGTGCATTTGTATTGCCTCATATTTTATTGCTGGAGAATGTAATTTTGTCTTCATATTCCTTCAGAATAAAAGTTCATTACTGGAGGGCAATGGTAAGTTAACTGTGTCTTTGTTCAGGCAGTTTCTTTCATTTGTTATATTTGTATGTACATTTTACAGCCAGAAGAGGACTGGTCACCCCTCCAAACCTCGTTCCTCTCTAGGTTTCTTCTTACATTTCGGCCCTCTTGGAGAGTGTTTCCTAGCCACTGTGCTTCAACATTGATTTTGATTGCTCCTTGGGGTTGCAGGCTGGGTGTTTTGTAAAAGCACTTTGTGACAACTGCTTTATAAATACATGTAATTGATTGATTGATGTACTGTAGAACTACATTTTCAGACGGATTTCCACTGTAGATAATTTTTATTCTTGGTATATACAGGTGTAAATTTTTATTGTCACAAGTTACCTTCCCAAGGTTATATAGTACACTTTAATGACAGACTCCCTCTACAGCTACTGATGTCTGAAGATCATCTGTTGCCACTTTGGATTGGAGTAAAACAAGCGGTGACATTTGAAGTCTGGTCCTGCTACATGTAAAAATGTCATTGGGAATCAACTAAAACAGCTCACATTGGCACTGAAATCATTCTATTATTGCCAGCAAAAACACTCGTTCGATGGAAAGAGCCATGTAAGTTACTAGCTAAACTTTTTGTGTTAGTTGACTGCGACAAGTTTAACTTATCATATTAATTTGAAATTCTGAAATGCATGTTTATTGTTACCTCTAGTATATGAGACCAAGGGCCTATTTACATTATGTAAAATTTTCTGAGATATATGGAAGATGACTTGAGACTTTTCTGTGCTCGCCAGTATGATTACAATTGGGTTGGAACAAAGTCACAGTTTCTGAGCGGTGCGCATGCGTATCACTCGGTTTTCCTTTGATTGACATGCTCAGTCCTTTTCAGAACATACCGGTGTAAATTCAAATGCTATGGAAGAAATTATCCAAACTGAGACAGGTCTACCAATTTATTCTCTCTCTCGTATTGTAAATGAGTCCCATGTCTGCTCTGACAGGTCAGTTGCTCATTACATTGTCCGCTCAAACCTCAAATATTCTTTCCAAAGCAATGGGAAGGAAATCATTGGCTAAAACTAGGAGTAAGTCAACACACGCACAGAGCATTTACTCATTTCCTAAAACGTATCTGATGAGTGATTCTGATTTGTTGTTTTTGCTACCATCCGTTGACGAGGATTGTTTTACACAATGTCGGTCCTGCAGTATAGGATGTGCATGAGCAAAAACAAATGCACACACCCAAAGACATAATCCTGAAACAGAAATCCATGTTCTCTATTCCCTGCCTTAAAGTAACGATTGGGCAATGCCTTATAGTAAAAATACGATTTTAACCTGAAAGTAATCTAAATTAGAACACTATACCAAATTGTAACCCCTGACCTAGAAATCATGTATGCCTAGTTAACCTAGTCCTAAGACCTAAACCTAAACCAACTAGTAATGACTAAATCTAAGTCCATCGCCAATTCTAACATTAACCGTAACGGTAGGTTTTAACTATAAACACACCTAAATCCTCATGGAGAGGTTCATTAGAACATTAGGTCCTAATTTGATCTAAGAAATGAAAAAAAGACAAACACACCCTCCCTTACACACATATACCATCCCCTGGTATCAAGAATTAAAGAGTGAAAGGCAATACTTTAATGTCTCCCTGATGCCCAGACTGTTTGATTTTCAGACTCTCAAATCTTCCACCCACACACAATGAAGGCCCTACTGAGTTGAAGTGATTCACAGTGAGACTGCCCTATTATTTTCTTATGTGTGTGTAACCTTCCGGATGCTATCAGAGCCAGACCACATTAATACCAGTCCAGTGATTCATTGAGAATGGGACTAAACCAAGGAAAGGGCTAAGAAGACGCCTCTGAACCCAATCACAGATCAGTGTGACCTCTAACAGTATATTTAACATTACATGTTACACCTAGAAGGTGAAAAGATGATAGCACCTTTTTTGACTTATCAAAAGGTAATGTAGATTTGCTGTTTGGAAAGTAAAATGTATAAATGAGCTTAAATGTAAAATGTAGTTGCCTATGGCTTAACAGTTCCCCTATGAACAAGATGCATGTGTGTGTTTGTACAGTCCCCTCCAAAGGTATGGGAACTTCAAGGCAAATTTCTTTGTTTTTGTTGTTCACTGAAGACATTTGGGTTTAAGATCAAGAGATGAGTATGAGACAAGAATTCAGAATTTGAGCTTTAATTTCCTGGTATTCACATCTAGATGTGTTAAACAACTCAGGACATATCACTGTTTGTATTAGACCACAGCATTTTTAGGTGAGAAAAAGTAAAGGAACAAATAATCTTTAAATGACATTTAATATTTGGTGGCATAACCCTCAGCTTGCAATAACTGCCTCAAGCCTGCGACCCATCAACATCACCACACTATTACATTCTTCATTTGTGATGCTATTCCAGGCTTTTACAGCAGCTTCTTTCAGGTTTTGTTTGTTTCGGGGTTTTTCTCCCTTCAGTCTCCTCTTAAGGAGGTGAAATGCATGCTCGATTGGGTTAAGGTCAGGAGATTGACTTGGCCAGTCTGAAACCTTCCACTTTTTTCCCCATATGAGGTTTTGTTGGCAGTGTGCTTTGGGTCATTGTCCTGCTGCATGATAAACTTCCTCCCGATTAGTTTCAATGCATTTCTCCGTGAATTGGCAGACACAATGTTTCTGTACACTTCTGAATTCATTCTGCTGCTACCATCATCAGTTACATCATGAATGAATATTAATGAGCCTGTTCCTGAAGCAGCCATACACGCCCAAGCCATGACATTACCACCACCATGCTTCACAGATGAGCTTGTAGGCTTTGGATCATAAGTCGTTCCTTTCTTTCTCCACATTTTGACCTTTCCATCACTTTGGTAGAGATTACTCTTGGTCTCATCAGACCATAAGATTGTGTTATGGTCTGAGGCCAGAACTTTTGTGGCTCATCTCTGTACTTCTTTGCAAATTTACTGCTGATGAGCGGTTTACATCTTATGGTTGGCCTCTATATTTCTGCCCTCTGAGTCTTCTTGGAACCGTGGATTGTGATACCTTCAACCCTGCGCTGTGGAGGTCGTTGTTGATGTCACTTTCTGTTGTTTTGGGGGTTTTCTTCACAGCTCTCACGATATTTCCGTCATCAAATACTGTTGTTTTCCTTGGCTGACCTGTTCGGCCAAATTTTGTGCTTGCTATGCCCAATGTTTGTCCAATGGCTCTGTTTGATTTTCCTTCTTTTCTCAGCTTGACAATGGCTTGTTTTTCTCCCATAGACAGCTCTCTGCTCTTCATGTTGGTTCATCCTCTTTAAAAAGCAATGCAGTCTTTATTGGTTTACATCAAGGATGGAAACCTAGACTAGTCATGCAGAGCTGTTTAATGTTTGAACAATCAACCTAAAAGGCAACAATGTTCCAATAGATTTGCTCACTTGAAAAATGGGTGGGTTCAAACAAAGGGTGGTATGTCCTGAGTAACACATCTAAGTGTGAATACCAGGAAATGAAATCTGAGATTCATACTCATCTTTTGATCTTAAACCCAAATGTAAACCCAAAGGAATTTGCCTTACCATTCCACTACTTTTGGAGGGGACTGTATATGTAGGAGTGTGTGTGTGACCAAGGTATTGCTGTCTCTACCGGTTTTGGTAACATGCCATGAACCACAAAGAAGATGGGAAAGAAGCAGGAAATTTGTCACAGCTGATGAATTACCTGCATTCGTATCTTAGTGCTCACGTGCTGAGTCACTTATCATTAGGCAGTTCTGTATCCTTCCGGGCTGTGCTAATTTAGTATATTCATACGTTGGACAATGTCTCATCTGATTTACTTAAGACACAATGCAACACAATGCTCACCACATCCATGGGGGCCTGTAATTCATCCACCCCAAAAGGTTTTTACAACAGCACACAAGGCACATATAAGTTCACATAGAAGTCTATATAGGACATATAAGTTCACATAGAGGTCTATATAGGACATATAAGTTGACACAGAAGTCTGTATAGGACATATAAGTTCACATAGATGTCTATAAAGGACATACACTGTAGGTTCACATAGAAGTCTATATAGGACATATAATTTCACATAGAAGTCTATATAGAACTATACATATGCAAGTTTGTGTGTATGCAAGCATGACTGTGTATAATGATAACATTTCTACTCATTAAAATAATACAGTTTCTGTAGTTAAACCAGCAACAATACCTTACACATTAACTGTATACAGTATGGCCTCCTATGGGCCAATAAAAGACACTGCACTCTCACTAATTAAGAAGGTGGTGCAGGCCAAATAAATGATTAGAGGACATAACAGGCAGAAAAACACATTATATCCTGTACATCATTAATAAATGGTTAAACCAAGAAAATGTAGTAGGGATCGGCCACATCTCTGTCTGTGATTTTCTACTTAATAAAGACTCACATCTGTCTTGCCTGAACATTCTGTCCTCAGTGCTACAAATGGTATGGATTTCAGTATATTTTTTATCCAATCAAACGTTTTTATTAAACTAGCCTTCATTATCAGTTGACGCCGTCTGTAGAGTTTCCTTAGATTTTTAGATGTATAATGATGCAGAGTGCAGTGGGGGAGGAGGTGTGTAAGGAGGAGGTGTATAAGGCGGTGGGGGTAATGACAGCTGTCACAGAGGGACAAACACCTACCACACTCTGTGAAAGTGGAGATTCAGACAGGGCCAGGAGTCGCCTTCGCCAAACAGCTGTCGCAGACCTGTCAGGTATGAATTTAGCTGGCACCACATCTCAACTGCCTGATTGGATTTGAGCAGTGTCACGTGCGTACCCAGCACACGCTGTGATATACTGATGCCAGTTGCTTACAAATCCAAATTGGTGCCTCAAACCTAATTGATTGAGGTCAACCAGGTTTGTGAGGCTACTTCCACAGTAGGTGAAATCATGTAAAATTCCAGTCAAAATCTCTGTCAATATGCAACAGTATGTCATATAAAGCAAATTGTAATTTATGTGATGCCAATACCCTTAAATGTCAGCATGGAAAACAGAAATTTTGCAAACATCCCATAAAACTGAAACGAACCACCCATAATACTTTAATGCGTTCTAGTGTTAGTCAGATTAGGCTACCTCAGATTCCTCTATAATCCAACAGCAGTTTACTAGAGAATGTACATACTGCCACCCAGTGGATAAACAGAGAAAGTGCCTGCTTTCACCCCGTGTGTCGTGTGTCCGTAGCATGAGTGATGATGCCGGAACGTCATAAACTAAAAATATTTTCCTTAGTAGTGAAGTTAGCACTTAGCTGGCTGTATAATATGTTTTATTAAGCTGCATCAGGTATTTTTGAATTAAAAGTAGCTTGTTTGCTGAAGGACATCTACTCAACTTACACAACCACTTGGTCTTCATTACTTAATATCTGGTGGACCACCAACACATACTAATAAGAAAGAAATTAGAAAAGAAAGGTTTTATTTGAGCGCTTTAATTTTTTATGTTTAGAATTTAATGTAACTATGGATAATATTCTGTCTTTAAATACTTTGGTACTATCAAGATAGCTGTATGAGAGTTGCAGATGTGAACTGCAAGAGAGAGAAGCAACAACAACATGCAAGTGAAGTGCAAACTCATTGAGTTCATGAACTGTCTTTCATTGCATGAATAGATATTATTTATCAGCTATAAACTTTTCATCATCTAAAGTCTAGAGGGTGTATTGCAAATGTGGGTGGTTTCTATTTAGACATTTTCAATTTTATTTTGAATATTATGGGTCGCCGGGTTTCCATGTCTTGATAAATGTTTTGGTGCTGTCATGTTTATGGCAGTAGAGTGACAGACTTGAGTGACAGCGAAAGAGGAAGAGTAAAATGGAGCTCAATCTGATGATCTGTCATATAATTATGTTGGGAATCAATCACATGTTCTGAATAAAACTGTTGATGGAAGAGGTGCATCTTAAGTCTGCAGGAGTACCGCATGTGTTGGACATCTTTTCTTACAGAGTAAAACGTAAGCATGCCTCATTAGCCTTGCTCAGTTGATCCAACACTCAGGTCAACAGGGTCTGCTCAGCATGTTTATACGTGCCAAGCATGGTAGGATGCTAACTGTTAAATTGAATCATGCAGTACAGCAGAATGGAACCATCTGCGTTGATTATGTTCCATAATAACCATTTATTTAGGTTTTTCTTTTCATTTATCACAGCTGTAAATGATTCTCTCTAGAGCGTTGGCCCGACACTGATACCGGTTGCATTCCTTCCATATATATATATATATATATATATATATATATATATATATATATATATAAACTATTGCTCAGAAGTTTGGGGTCAATTAGAAATGTCATTTTTTTTTGAAAAAATTGCTAATTATTTTGTCCATTAAAATAGTTAATCAGAAATACCACCCTGTTTCCAAAAATTTTGTGACTGCATAAAATGCTAATAAAAACAGAATTCAGAGATGTGCAAATCATTTAAACCTTATATTCAATAGCAAATGGAACAAAGACAAATCAAATGTTGAAACTGAGTTAGACATTTAATATTTTCTTGAAAAATATATGCCCACTTTGAATTTAATGCCAGCAACACATTTCCAAAAAATGGTGAATGCTAAAAAAACAGAACAGGGCAGAATATCCCATAACTAATTAAGTCAACTGGCATCAGGTCAGTAACATGATTTGTTAGTAAAAGGTAATTCCAAAGAGGATGGGTCTGTCAGAAGTGAGGGTGGGGAGGGATTCATCATTCTGTGAAAGACTGCATGAGCAAATAGTGCAAAACTTTAAGAATAATGTTTCTCAAAATAAAATTGCAAAGAGTTTGAGAATTCCTTCATCTCCAGTACATAATATAATTTAAAAAAATTGAGAATCTGGAGAAATCTCTGTATGCAAGGGACAAGGCCAATAAACTATATTGGACAATCATGGTCATCGGGCCCTCAGACGGCACTGCATTAAAGACATGATTCTGTGGTGGAAGTCATTGCATGGGCTCAGGAACACTTCCAAAACCACTGTCTGTGAACACAGTATGTTGCCACATCCATAAATGCAAGTTAAAACTTAACCATGCAAAGAAGAAACCATATATAAACAAGATACAGAAATGCAGCTGCCTTCTCTGGGTCTGAGCTCATTTAAGATGGACTGAGACAAACTGGAAAATTGTCCTGTAGTCTGATGAATCAAAATTAGAAATTGTCTCTTGGAATCATGGATGCCGCGTCCTCTGGGCTGTGATGGTATGGGGGTGCATTAGTGCACATCTTTGAAGGCATCATTAATGCTGAACAATATACACAGGTTTCGGAGCAACATGTGCTGCCTTTCAGAGGTATTATAATAGCATGGCTTCGTAGTAAAAAGGTTTGGGTGCAAAACTGGCTTGCCTGGAAAAAGACATATCTCAGAATGGCCAATAAAAAGAAAATATTTAGATGGGCAAAAGCAAAGAGACACTGGACAGAGGAAGATGGAAAAAAGTGTAATGGCCAGAAGAATCTATGTTTGAAGTATTTGGATCACAAATGAGAATATTTGTGAGATGCAGACCAAATGAAAAGATGGAGTGCTTGATGCCACGCATGGTGGAGGAAATGTGATGGTCAGGGTTTATTTTGGTACTGGTAAAATAGGATATTTGTACAGGGTAAAAGGGATCTTCAAAAAACAAGGCTTTCACTCAACCTTAACCTGTTTTCTTTGATTATTGCCTGCACCTGTTTTCTCTTATCACAGACCATATATAAGTTCCCATTGTATGTTGTCGGTTTTTGTTTTGGTTCACCCATTTGTAACATTGTTTTGTTTGTTCCTGTCCTGTATATTAGTTTTGGTATTGACATGTTTTGGTTTTGGTATTAAATCACCTCTGCTTGTGTCCTGATTCAATCCATCAATGTTGCAGTTGTTCATCTCCTCACAAGGGCACATGTCAAGGTTTGGGTTGATTCAATGATAAGAGAACAATCAGTTCCTGTAGTGAACCTGTTGGATGGCGGAGAAATGGGCAGGTGTAAAGACCTGAGAGACTTTAACAAGCGACAAATTGTTATGGCCAGACGACATGGTCAGAGAATCTCTGAAATGGCAAGGCTTGTGGAGTGCTCCCAGTCAGCAGTGGTGAGTATTTACAGAGTGATTCAAGGACACACGAACCACAAACGAGCGACAGGTTGTTGGGTGCCCAAGGCTCATTGATGTGCAACTAAAGAAATTCCACCTGGTCTGAACTGACAGAAGGTCGAGGTCACAGTAAATGTTCATGATGGTTATGGGAGGAATGTGTCACCACACACAGTGCATCGCTCCCTGCTGTGTATGGGGCTGCATTGCCACAAACCCTGTCCACTGTCAAAAGCTCCTACAATGGGCACGTGAGCGCCGGAACTGGACCTTGGAGCGGTGAAAGGTCTGCACCTGGTGCGATAAGTCCTGCTTTATTTCATATCATTTGGACAGACATTCACGTAGACGTCAATCTAACACGTGCCACCTACTAAGACATCATTGCAGACCTGATACACCCCTTCATGGCAATGGAGGTCCAATACACCATGACAATGGAGGTCCGGACCAACAAGTCCGATACACGTTCGCTCCACCTCATAAAATACAGGACTTGGTGCGTCTGCTTAGTGAAGAGAGAGAGAGAGAGAGAGAGAGAGAGAGAGAGAGAGAGAGAGAGAGTGAGAGAGAGAGAGAGAGAGATACACAGTGCCTTTGGTAGGTATTTAGACTTTCACTTTCTCCTCATTATAAAAAGTACCATCACTCAACACAATGCCCCATGATAACAAAGCGAGAAATTAAATGCCACATAGTTCTATGAACTGAGAACAATGCTTGGAAAGTCTACATCATTGTATTAAGAAATGCTTGTGTGCGTTTCAGAATAATTTCAACATATCATAAAAATGTGTGCAAACAACAATTTTGTTGTGATTTTTACATTTCAGGATTAGCTATTTATAGCTGTAGTGGGTGGACAAATGCTGTCGTTTATTGTCAATAGTCTGAATTGTGTGGGGGAACCATTACTGCCATCTTCTGGAACACAAGACACATTTACTAGGTTATATACATGCATAGTTACAAGGAGAGTTTTTTGTGCTTCTTTTAAAAATTTATATATTTTTTTAAACATTAAAAAATAAGCCTTCACACAAAAATCATTAAATTGCATTTGTTTATATCAGTGAAATATAATTCCAAGGGAATAGACAAAGTCTGAAATTCTATTTATTACAGCAGTGATGCAAATTGTCCCTCTAATTATCATCTAATTTGGTGTTGGCTAGTTAAAAATGTACCGTACTTAAAATAACTTCTGTACCTTCCAAAGGCATGAAGACATTTAATATTTAAATGTCTTCATGCCTTTGGAAGGCATGAAGACATTTAAATATTATATTTTAGGGATTGGGCAAAGCCACAATTTGTTGCCAATTAAGGCTAACTCTGTAGGGCATTTACATAAGGGGTTGTAGGAGAACACAGAGGGGTTTGTTTCAAGTTTGGCAATGACAAGCCAAACAGACCTTTTTTCTACACCTTCAGTATCCTGTAAAAGAAAGGGAAAAGGCAAACTCTTGCATAATATATTTACAAGTGCTATTCTGTTTAGTTTTATTTTGGAATCTGGAGGTTAATAACCAAAGTAATTTAACATAAGGCAGGTTTATTGTTTGCAGAGTTGGTATTCTGATATATTAGCAGGATGACCGGACAGCAATGACTGTGTGATTAACTGAATACTAAAGAAAACACATTAATGTTGAGGAGCTTGTCTATACTGAGTTTGGTGAAGCAACAATTTGTGTGGAATTCCTAGTGAAAATATTTTCTTTCCTATTTCTACCTGCATTGCTATGGTAACACTACAGATCAACCATTTTGCTTAATATGTGACTTATTTAATATATAGCTCAAATGAATGAGTATTTGTTATAATTGCTGGACAGTTTAAATCCATGTGGTGGAGCCGTTGCATGTATTTGTATTTGGAAAAGAAACAAATTAACCACTTAAAAGAAGCAAATAGTCAATCTCATCAGTCAATCCCCCTGGAATTAACCTGATTTAGTCCACTAGCCTCTTAAAAATTACCGACATTTTGTCCCAAAAGAACACAGTGCTCCAAATTAATTGATGTGAGAGGGTACATTAGGAGAAGGGATAACCTAAATAGGTTGCAAAAATAGGTCAGACTTACAGGGATTGACTAAGGCCAAGAAAGGGAGAATTGGAAATATGTCCAATTTAAAGGAGAATTTCATTTTTTATCTTAATGTTCTTGATACTGATAGAAGTCTATGGGCCACGAGAAAATATAATCCATATTTAAGTTTTTTCTTTCACACTTTAATAAACTTCACCTCTAGAAAAAACTATGGAAGAAATCGTGGTGTATGGGCATGGTTTTTAACCTCTACATATCTATATCTCTCATATCTCTAAATGTTTTTAAGTTATAGGTTTTACAAAATGAACATGCGTTCCCATGTATATTCCCTTTTATTTGTAGCGAGTGCTGGCTTAAGTTACCTTGTTTTAATTGTCTGCTATAAGAAAATTGAACAATGGATCCCGGCTTTTAATGGTCCATAGATTACTTTAAAGGTACATCAAGGTACATCAAATTCAGCAACTGAAAACAGACTTTGTGAGGTGCTTCCAGGTCTGTAGAGGGACATTGCTAGTTACTCAGAGTACTGAACAGTGATGAACAGTGGGCATGGTTGTGGTGTAGTAAATAAAGACATGGATAGCCATCGTAGGCTAAGCCATACACCTGCTTTAGCAATGAGTGTATATTTGAGAGTTTGAGAGGTCCAAAATGTTTGCATGAGAAGCAATATTCAATATTACAGGCTTTTAATTTAAATTTTTTGTGCCATATATTGATTTATTTACAACTCAAGGCACCCTTAACATTTTTATTTTACATATTGAAATGAAGGTTTCTCTGAACTCAACCTGTAATGGGATTGACATTTGGAAAGCACTGTGATAATCACTAAAAGAAAATTCTAGGTTCAATAAATAATTGAAGCAGATGAGCAAAACCTAAGTAATTAGTGCGTAACTCTGTATGCGCTTACATATAATGATTACCAGTCATGAAATGCTTTGTCACAGAGCCTTTAATTTCAGCCAAATAACAGTTACAGATGGTTAAAATATTTATTGCCATATACTAAAAAGAAATCTTCAGATTGCAGCAGGACAGTCATGGGAAAAGATATGTAAAAAGCACATGAACATAAATCTAAAGTTCCGATTTTGTTGTCACAGTTTGTAAAGGGCTGAATCAAAGCTCTTTTCTATTTTTAGTTCTGTGAATTTGAGCAGTGGAGGATAGGGGTCAAAGTGCACATATTTGTTCACGGACTGGAATTCCTACATAATTTTTTCCATTACCACGAGTGGAGAGGGAAGGGCTTAAGCTCGTTAGAAGTTGGAGTCCTTTATCAGCAATAGGTTGAAAACACACACACATATATACCCACACACAAACAACCCCACCACCCCCAGCCTTTGTTCCCCAGTGGGATATCCTGTCCAGAGCTAATGGTGTAGTATTTAGTGGGCCTCATGTAGCACATTAGCTAAACTCATGATTTATGCAAAGATCCTCACTTACAGATGCGGTCACGTTTAGGGCCATTTTCACTTTTTTAAAACACAAGTACAGAGGCAAATAAATAGTTATTACAGGCTTGACAATCCCTCAGCCCTTGCTAATACAAATGGAACAAGAACAGTGTCCTGCCTCCCCCACTCCCTCCATATTTACACCATATCCATGAAAACCATAAAGTAATGTATGGTTGCAGGGTAGCCTATGATTGGAGCATCTGACTAGTAACTGAAAAAATGCTGAATTGAATACCCAACAAGGTTAAACAAGGTTAAAGGGATAAAATTATTTGTTTGGTCCCTGAGCAGGGCAGCTATTCAAAATTGCTTGCAGGTTGCAGCTTATATTAGGATGTGCTTTCCATCAACTTACTAGGGAAAATAAAGGCAAAAACAAAGGTGTGGCTACTCAATCATATGCTGTAGTATAAAGTATGATACAGTAATAAATCAACACAGACAAGGACACAAACTGAATGAAGAATGAGTTGGCAACTTAAGAGGCTACAAGCAAACATCAACTCCCTTACACCCCCATTTCCCAAAAACATTTTATAACAGTCAAGGAACGGGCTTTCCATTTTGTTGGTTTGTGAAACTGGGGTTCTGGGGATCTTTCTAAACATGTCCTATTTTTGTTTGTTGGAATATATACAGCCTAGCTCTCACTGAAGACAGCAGGAAAGAATTGGAGGGTAATTACTCTCCTGATGTCTGTGGCCGAGAGGTCAGACACTGGTCACGCCTGGTGTGTCTTGCCAGCACCAACACATGCAAAGCAGCCCGAGATTGTGAACGTATTCCCACCGGCAATAGCTGCTTTGAAACGGAAGGGCCAGGCCACCAAAATCCTCTTTCTCGCAACACACACTCAAAGACAGACACACGGCACGCACACACACGCACACACACACACACACACACACACACACTCATACTGCCAGACACAGCTGTCGACACACTGAATAACTTGTTATGGAATTAATCTCCTTGCTAGCTCAACAAAATCTCAATGAGCCTTGTGTGACAACCCTCGAAAGTGGAAACACACCAAAACATTTAGGGACTTCCACTGTGTCCCCGTATTTGCTCATCTCCCCTTCATGGGACATAACTCGACCATCGTGTCATCTTGTACATAATATGACTCACTGTGATTAGTTCTTCTATGTTCTGTCCTGTTGCTTGTCAAGTATTATTTTGAAGGTTCCAATGGATCTCACTGCGTCTGGAATATTTGGGGTGGGTATGACAATTTTCTTATTGTGAATTTTCTAAGCCCTAACTTATTCATGTAAAATGAGAATGTGTATTGAGTAACATCGCCATAAATAACATATTAAGTTTAAGCATATCATGGATATTTGGAGAAATACCCGGAAGTGGAGACATGACACATCTGGAGACACAACTTTTACCACTCTAAAAGAGATAAATATTTCAACATCCCAGCTTATAAAAATGTTGGTAGAACTTAATAAATTACAAACTTGCGGGGCTAAATGTTAATGGGAAGGCCATAATATATACTGCCAGTTTAACAACAACTAGTGGCTTAGTGCAATCTTTAATAAAAGAAGATGTAAGCCATTCGTATCTCCTGCACTGACACACTGCAGCTGCAACATTTATTATTTGCAGTTTCTCTAAAAAGCCAGTGTTTATGTGAGCTAATGGTTACAGTGCGTTCATCTTTCTACTTTGATGATTACATATTTTTGTTTTGTATTATCTGTCACAACACCGGTCAGTGATCACCCGTCCATGTTTATGATATTGTGATATGATAGATGCTTCAGAGAAAATGCAATTTATTCGTAAGGAGCTGGCTCAGTTAAATTCCCCAATTTTGCGTTTTTTTTTTAGAAGCACCAAGTCAAGTCGTGTGAGAGATCTCTGACAGGAAGACTCTGGCTCTGCATTTCTAGTGGTGCGTTGCCCTTTTAAAAAAGCTACATCTTTCCATTCGCTTAGTGACGTCAGGACATTGAAGCACTCCAGCCTATCCTCTCTAAACAATCAAGGCAATGGTCCTTTCTGAGTCGCGGCATACGAGGGTGACTTTTTCATTGCTAAAGCCAGGGAAACACGCATCATTGAAATGAACCAGAGTCAGGTAGTCGCTATGGATTAAAACGGCAACTTTTAAAGATGGCTATGAATGTGAAAAAGTAGCCAAAACATCAACAAAGCAGCAGACCGTCAGCTACCAACTAGATGCACGAGCCTTGCTAGTATGAGCGAGCCGAGCAGTCACAAACCTGGCTGCATTCATAAATCCTCAGTATTTTAACCGAACCAGGCTCGTGAAACCTTTAGCGAATCGTGTTACTCTCTATTGCAAACAGTCAAAGTACGCTACACATCTGATTCGGAAAGATTATGGCGGGGAAGCTGACAGCAGGCTCGGGAATACTGCTCGTGACAGCCAACGTCGGATCGCTCTTTGAAGATGTGAGTTCGTTTGCCTGTGATAGATTTCTATACCTTGTCTACTACGTTTAATAATTGTCCTGTTGTATTGGCAACATTTCTTCACTAACGAAGTATTTTACATTGATGTGCCTGTGTGAACTGAGCCCATGATATGTCATGATCCGTCGTAAGCACCTTACTTCACATGAGCATAAGCAGAACGCGGGCCTCCCAGGTCATTAAGATTGATAACGCTTGTTATCATTCCAGAAACTGAGTAATTTTGGGGAGGTAGGGTGGAGGGGGCTATTATTTTTTGGTCCTATGCATGTTTTGGACCTTTCTCTATTCTATACTTCAGCTGGCTTTGATAGTAGTTCTGCCCTCATCATAGCCCTAGGCTACTGAAAAACCTTCTAGTGACAGAGGAAAGGTGTTGGTTTCTTCAGGTAGCCTACTATACAGTACCAATTTTGTATCTCTAGATTTGATTTTACAGAGATGACTGGGGCCATTTGTTGTTTGCCCATAGGCTACATATTGTTGCACACATTCAGATAGGGAACGTTTATCTGGCATTGTAAATGGGTCCACTGTACAAAGGATCATGAAAAGATTTTGTTGACATACATGTAGGCCAAAGTATATGTGCAAAGTGAAACTGAATATTTTCTATAAGCTGTGCCCTACCTCCAACCTGTAGTGGATTAGGCTTGACTAGTCTGTTTGAATTACTTTGCGGATCTGTTGTTTTTTCAGTATTCACTCCCAGTATCATTCTAATAAGTTTTCATGAACCTTTTCATTTTCAAGACACTTTAAACTTGGAATGAATTATATATTCTTTGCTCTTATTATACTTGTAGGTGTTCACAAGGGGCAACCCTCTTCCTGGAGTGCCACAAGTCCCGCTTGATTTTGTTCTAACCAGTCACTGCAGCTAACCGCCTATGCTAATTGATCATTGTTTAGTGATAGCATGTAGCTTTTTCAACACGTCTGATCTTTTAGGTCAGTTAAATCAAAAACACCAAGTGCCTTTGGTACTCCAGGACCATGGTTGTCAACCCCAGCATTAAACCACTGAGTAACCTTAAGTACAGTATGTTGTGGGCTACAGTGACAACCATAGATGTATAGTAAGCAGAATAAATGGAGGGTTATTTTCTTTGCTGGCATGTTTGTGTTAACAATGACCTTTTAGTAGAGCTAGCTACAGCTCCTAACACCTTGTATCACTTTCAATGTTGTGTAAACAGTAAAAGAGCCTCTCTCCAAGGGTTCCTGTACTTGCTCTTTTTAGAGTACCTGTCTTGACTTCTCATGTTGGGTGCAAAAATCAATGCACATCAGTATTAATATTCTTTGTTTAATGACATGTCAGACTGTGGACACAGAATCATCATATTCAACATTCATTATTAGCCTTTAACTTTAAAGGCTGCAACAGGCATTCAGATAATTTGATATAAAAAAATTGTTGAGCATCTCAGCTTTCAAAATGAATCTGTTTGAATTGGAGGTTTTTCTTGTCGGGTTTACTTTTACTTTAGACCTCTACAGAATATATTGTGTCCTTGGTATGGTAATTTCCTGAGTCAAATGAAAAATATATTTCAGTATAGGCTACTGCAATATTGCATCATAATACTTAAAGAATTACAATATGTTCAGCATTGTGATAACATTGGGTCATGACTTACTTGTCGTGATATTGTTTTGCAGGGACACTAGAGTATTCAGTTAGACATTTGTCTTCATGTTACTTACAACAGAAAATACGGCTTTTTTATTGTTGTATCTCCTGGCTCCTGGTGTTGCATTTTGGCATTTGTAGAACATAGACTGATTATATTTGTTCGGCCAAGGCCTATTCATAAGAATATAACAAACACTGCCGTTTTGAAGTTTGAGGTCAGTTTGAGGTCAATGACAATATTTCCGTGCAAACATACATTAAATTACTTTGTATAGGAAATATAGCTAAATGAATAGGAAATATTGTCATTGACAAGGTTAGATTATAATAACATAATATATGTGAAATTCAAATTTTTCTTTCATCATATAATCCTTAATATGCAAAAATTACATTGCTGACGATTGGCATTCTAGTTGTCAGTTTGTCGAGGTAATCTGTAGAGATTTCACCCCATGCTTCTTGAAGCCCCTCCCACAAGTTGGAATGGTTTGATGGGCACTTACAAACCATAAAGTCAAGCTGCTCCCACAAGAGCTCAATACGTTTGAGATCCGGTGACTGCTAGCCATACCATTAGAGACAGAATACCAGCTGACTGCTTCTTCCCTAAATAGTTCTTGCGTAGTTTGGAGCTATGCTTTGGGTCAATGTCCTGTTGTTGGAGGAAACTGTCTCCAATGAAATACCGTCAACAGGTTACGGCATGGCTTTGTAAAAAAAAAGCGATTGCTTGCCTTCTAGATTCCTTATACCCTTTATAAATCTTCCACTTCCTCATCACCAAAACGCCCATCACATTGTCTCCACCATGCTTGACAGGTGGTGCTGTTCTGTTTTAAGGGAGTAGTACTCAGCGTTGTTTGAGATTTTGAGTTCAGTCTTGGGATGACCTTTATTTCTCGGGACAAGAATAGACTGATGAGTTTCAGAAGAAAGTTGTTTGTTTCTGGCCATTGTGAGACTGTAGTCATACCCACAATTGCTGATGCTCTAGAGAGTCAATTAGTCTAAAGAAGGCCATTCCTTTAATCAGCACTACAGTTTTCAGCTGTGATAAAATAAATGCAAAAGCATTTTTTATTGGTCAATTTAGGGCTACAACAATGAATCCATAAAAATAACAATAATGTCGATAATTGCATGTTTGGCAGTGCAGGTCACTATCAGTAAGTTGGGTCTACACAAGACGCAGTGGAGGCTACATCGGAGGGAAGTTACATACAACCAAAAACTGCATTTGTTCTGTAGATGGATTTCTATCAAAACCCTGCAAAAATGTAAGTACCGTGTCACAAATAAATACTGCGAGTCACAAATATATAAGGCAAAACCACAGTCAACGAATATGTGCATATAGTTTTACAAACCTTTGTCCAAATCCAAAGGCAAATAAATAATAATTTCCAAAAACAAATGATAAATACATGTAAGACCATTTTGTACTAAAGTTTAGATGTAAAATGGAAAGAAAGCCAAAATGCAATGATGTGCCGATCATTTAAACTCTGTATTCAATAGAAAATAGTTCAAAGGCGACATAACAAATGTACTGCATATTTGTGAGCTGTACTGCATATTTGTGAGTGGCTTTTTGATATTTGCTATTCACATTTGATGGATTAGTTTCACACTGAATCCAGATTTGGGCCCGGTCTCCAGAACCCGCATTGTATTTAAAATGTACTTTCAAAATTACAATGCACATAATTACTTGAATAAATCAAGTTTGAGGTATTAAGTATGTTTCACACTGGGCCAGTTGGTGTTTGATAAAATGTTTCCTTTAAAATATAAAATTGTAATTTAAACACAGTTTAAAAATAAAAATGTTGTATACACTTGTGTTTTCTTCATCTTATATCATATTTTATATGAAGATAAAAAAACCATTTAGAGAGACAAATATGCAGTAATAGGAAATCCGGAAGGGGGCAAATACTCTTTAACAGCACTGTAGATTCGAGTTCCAGCACTGTATGTTTGAGCCCCATATATGTACCTTGGAAGAATGTGTATTTGGGTCTTTTTACCTCAGTGACTAACTGTAACATACATTTTATGAGGCAGTAAACTGATCACTAGACACAGATTCATACCACGTGGTATAACATAACCTTACAAACCCACAATATGGCAAACTATTGTTTTGGAAGGTGTTTATGAAAGAGTAAATACTTTATAAAACCGCAAACTATGGACTCATTGGGATTTAGATTTACATAATTACATTATGAAGGTCTACCTGTAGGCAGAAGATTGCAGCTGCCTCTTGAGGATTAAAACCAATGTCGAGGGTTAAAGCCAACTATTGTCTCTTAAAGAACATTTCTCATTTGCTGCACCTGCCTGATTCTTATTATTTCTGTGTTTGGACAAACAATGTACCAAAACATCTGGCGGTAAGGAAGCGAAAGGTTTTTCTAATTGGTTAGAGTGCACATTAATATTTCAGGAAAGTTGTACTTTATGCATAATGTTATTATCCCAAAGAGGTACTTATTGTACTTCGGCCTTTGCTCATATTCATATTCACGGTGAGCTCAAGTCCCAGGACCAAGAAACCGTCTAAATGTTGTCTTTTGCTCTTCTCTCCTATATATGTGAAGTTATGCCTTAACAACTAAACAGTCTTTAGCTAATTCATTTAGCTAACTGGGTGATTGAAACTTAAAACAGCCTGCCATGTCCAAGTTGATTTCCATTTTGACAGTGTCAAAATAAAAGTCCACACAATGCATACTTATTACCCAAAACTAGTGTGCTGTGTTTATGAAAGTATGTTTTATCATCAATTTTTTAACATGATAATCAATTATTTGTTTTGGAATTTTAACATATGTTTGTGAATCCGTATGCACATCTTTGTTAACTGTGATTTTTATTTGACAGCTACATTATACATGTTTGACTTGCTGTTTACAAGTTTACAATATTTTGATAGAAATGTCCATTGTTTATTGCAAAATGTGCAAGGCAGAACTTTAATTTCATGAGAACATGACTGTATTCCATATGCATTTGAAGAGAACACGTTGTAGTCGTGATGACAGAAGATAAAATGTGCTCAGCAAAGCTAGTTAATATAATACAACTTAGTCAATAGTTTAGTTTGGGTTTATGAACTTTTGATTTTAATTGAGAATAATTCATCTTGAATGCATGGCTGAGTTACCGTTATTGTCAAGTTTATCACCACCACACTGTTCCAGTGATCTACCTGAGCACATTGAGTTTGTATATACTTAAGCAGATTCGGCTTGCTTACCATTCCCATTGTTACTGCTGAATTGACCCATTAGTGTCAAATCAAGTTTATATTTCTCTATAACAGAAATGTTATAGTTCATTACAGTCTGATTCTTCTATTCTTGAGGCTTATGAATGGTTTGCACCTTGTGGTAAACCCTTTATTTGCTTACGTGAAGTTTTCTCTTCATGGTAGACTTTGATAATGATATGCCTACCTCCTGAAGAGTGTTCTTCACTCGGCTGGATGTTGTGAAGCGGTTATTCTTTACCATAGAAAGGATCCTACGATCATCCACTACCGTTGTTTTCTGTGGATTTCCAGGCCTTTTTGTGTTGCAGAGTTTACATAATTTTTTTTCCAGAATGTACCAGACTGTTGGCCACTCCTAATGTTCTGATGGTGTGTTTCATTTGCATTGAGATCTCCCTTGACCGCATGTTGTGGGTTCACAGCAAAAGCTTCCAAATGCAAATGCCACACCTGGTATCAACTCCAGTCCTTTTACCTGCTTAATTGGTGAAGAAATAACAAAGGGGTTGCCTGCAGCTGTCCATGAAATGTCTTGAGTCAAAAGTGGGGGATGCATACAAAAGAGCTGTTATTCCTAAACCCTTCCTACAAATTGGATGTGACCTCCCTCAAAATAAATCTGAGAGACTGCGCTTTAAGCACATTCATTATTTAATTGTAACTAGAATATATTTTGGGAAACAGCCAAAATAACAAAACTTGTGAGTGTACAATTATTTCCGGAACTGTATATTTATTAAATGTTTTTAGTATATTTTCTTTATTTTGGTGGATTCAAATAATGTTTCTTGTTCTCTTTTGCAGCACACATGCAAAATAGTGAGCATTCCTTTTGAAACTTGAATTGAAATTTTTTATTGGTACATACATGCTGTACTAGTAATGTTCTATGAGCTGGCAGTTCTCAGCCCAACAAATAGATTTTGCTTTGACCCTGAGCCGGAAAGGATTGGCCTTACAATCACACCATAGACTCTTGTTTTCACTGGGGAGGCACTGTCCATTCTGCTGTAGTACAGTAGATCTGTCTGTTGGTCGAGATATCCATCCTACTAGTTCTCAGGGGTTCAGGATGGAGTCCGTGTGTGATTTGGAATTAAAGATGACCGTTACTGATGTATTGCTTGAAGGAATAATCCACTCCATACAACCAAATCCTCGTGTTCTTATGCATTTGGGGAGAGCCATATGTTCTATTTGGCAGAGGAAAACACTTTTTTTACCTTCTTTTAACTCCTAGGTGGTTCATTTGTGAAATCTGAAAATTGGCCAGTAAAGCATTATAGCTTTAACAGAGTATCACATTTGGATAACACAGAATCATATTTCTTGATGTAGCTGGGCAACATAAATGTGATGTGTTCCTCCATCTGCTGGGTGGGAGTGTTATGTTGCTCAGGTCATTGACCATCATTTTGACCAACAGCGTGTGCAGTACCGTAGACTACCAGAGTGGAATGTTGAAAGATTGCTTTCAAGCATGAGAAACTTCATTCGAAAATCTTCAGAACCTCCTTTAAAGCACTTCTGAACATTTTTGATCTATGATGTTTTGGCTTAGAGTAGTCTCAGGTGAGGGCAATTTTTTTTTAAGCTACCATGTACCACTTGTTATTAAATGCTTTTATAATAAAAAAAAAAAGAAAATTAACAGCATACTTATTTGTTTTGTTTTATTATTGATTACATGGATTTGAATCTACATGGCAGATTAGCTGGTGAACAAAAATGTTTAGCTGATACCCTGCTTAGACAAATGAAGTCAGCCATATCGTCAGTTACTTGATCTCAACCCAATTTACATGGTACACACCTGAGAGAGCTTTTCTCACAGTCAACCAATAAATCATCCCTTCAATGTAAGGCATAGTAGTAAATATTTGTGCAACTTGTGGTGGCCTCCCATCCTTCTAAGACACCTTAGTATGATGTTTCCAAACATGCAAATGGAAAATGTATTAGTGGGTTTCCTCAATTAAGCAGTGTGCTTTTTCTTTCTTCAGTGCTAACCTAGTGATCACTATCAGTAGAAAAGTTCCCTGGAACTGACGCGCCCATTCACCCCATGTTGACCATATTGACTGAACACAACCATAAGTACTCAATAAAGAAAGGTGTGTGGGATGTTCAAACAAGAATTCAGCTGCAGGTGAATCTTTCATCGTCCTTTTCATGTTCGTCTGAGTTCCCCGGATGCGGTAGTCAAACATTTATCATCTCCATAGGTCCAGTGGCAAAGTCAAACATTTATCAGCAGACAATGCTGGTTTAGATGTTGGAAGGCAAACCACAAATGGAAAGGTCAAGTTTTAATCATTTATTTACATTTGTGAATGTTTTGCACGCCTACTTTTCTGTTTGTTAAGTTGGATTTGCTATTCTATAGTACGTTAGTGCCTGTTAAGTTCAACTTGGCCATTTTGAACCCTAGGCCTGTGCTAGCTTAGTTCTGGGTTTATGTCATTGTTGTTTCAACATTTATTGGAATGGAAAATATTTGTAATTCTCAAGCAACTCGTACCACCTGTAGGCTAACCCCGTGCACCATCAGTGACTGACAAGTCTGCATTATATGTAAGTGCATTCAGAAAGTACACTGCTCAAGAAAATGAAGGGAACACGTAATCATCACAGTATAACAACAAGTCAGTGTAACTTCAGGGATATCAATCTGTTCAGGAAACGTAAGTGTTTGTGAATCAGAGTCACCTGTTTTGATGCAAATAATAGTGACAACTGGTGCGTTGGAGAGGCAACAGCAGAACAACCCCCAAAAAGGCTATGGTTTTGCAGGTGGTTGCCACAGACAATTGCTCTCTCCTTATCCTTCCTGACTGATTCTGCTCTAGTTCTGTATTTTTCTGGTGTCTTTGTCACTGCTTTTAGCATGAGGTGGTATATGTAGCCCATTCAGGTTGCGCAGGTAGTCCTGCTCCTCCAGGATGGCACATCCATATGTGCCGTTGCGAGAAGGTTTGTCTCCCAGTACAGCCTCAAGAGCTTGGAGAAGATAGGAGACTGGCTGTTCCACGAGAAGAGCTGGACAGGGCCCTACAAGGGCATCAACCTAGCAGCAGGTCTGGTATCTGCTCCTTTTTGCGAGGAGGAATAGGAGCACTGCCAAAGCCCCACAAAATGTCCATTGGTGCCCTGTTTTCTTCACAGATAAGAGCAAGTAGCGCCACAGACTGTCCAGGAGCTTGCTAATGCCCTGATCCAGGTACAATTATGAGTTGCCATGAGGTCTATGGAGAGTTCCTCCTGAATTGATCTTATGTACATGAGATATTTCCATTTTTCAAAATAGGTCTCTCTGCTTTGTCATTGTGGGGGTGTTGTTTGTAGGCTAATGATGACAACAACAATATATTTAACAAATTATGAATTGACTCTATATCACAGGAAAAAGTGGTAAAAGTGAAGGGGTCTGACTTTCTGAAAGCCCTGTATATATGAACAATATCCAATGTGTAGAATTAAACCCTGGCAAAGCAGGAGTATATGCATTATTCTACTTTTTCAGGAAGGGGTTAGATCCCATATCCATTATATAATGCATTTGTTTATATTACAGATCAGGGACTCATGATGTAGGCTACTGTAATTCTGTGACAGTCCACAGTTCACTTTTAAGTTATAGTTTGATTACTGAAATAGATATTTTTGGAAATTTCTGCTTACATATCTTGATTTAGAGCATCTCTTTAAAGATTTGGGATAGTTTGGCCAATAATATTTTTTGAATTTGATCATTTTTTTAAATAAAAATTCTACATTTTCATTGCAGTTTTAGTGGGAATGGTAAAAATGTGTCATTGTGTTTAGAGTTTGGTTTAATGTATGATTCATTGATCTTTGCAATTTAGTGTTTTTATTTGTGATCAGAATTTCCAACAATGGAGCAATTTCACACCAGTATAGCTTTAAATTAGGATTGGTGTCACAGTGTTCTGGCAATTCTCACATACAAAATTTATTGTGAAGGATGTTTAATACTTGTGAAATTTTCAACAGTCAACAATCTGAAATACTGAAAATTTTTGCCTGATTCTGGCATGCAATTGCCAAATGGTGGTGTGTTCCCAGAGTAGATTGCTGAACTTTTGAACTCTAGACTGAGGACAGAGGGCACCTTCCTTCACCCAGATGCAGGTTGGGCCTGCCATTATAAAGGTCAACTTTATCCCACCTTATCTATCCCTATAGAGACAGCTGTGCCAATGCCTACATGTGACGTACAATCAGGCCTGGATGTCATTAGCTGTTTGCCTGATGACTCAACGTGAAGTTTTCTGGTGCACTCGCTACGTATCACAGCCTGAGGGTCATTCCATTAGTCATTTACGGGATTTCAAAATGCTATTGTATAATTTCTAACCAATCAGATAATCAAGACCAATTAGTAACTTTTATTTTTTATGTTGAATTCTGCATTTCATTGCCTTTTTTACAATCTGTTGGCCTAAAGGCTATTTTTAAATGCAGAGACCTTGAGGGTGACAAAATAACTTTGGCCAAAGCAAGGAGATTGGGTTGCCAGGCACATTTTCTTCAGCCATTACCAATACACTTCACATAAGGTAGTAATGCTCCTATAATTTAGAGTGGTTCTGATGTGTCCGCTGACCTTGATGTTTTATGAAGCAGCTCATCTCCTTATTGACCCACTGTGGTACTGTTCTACAGTATGGACATATGGGCTGTGCTGTGTGCCCTCTCTGGGTGGTTTTTGCACCAGCCTTTTTCACAGTCCTCTGACAGCTCATTAGCTCTGGCTGTCACAGTCCGTCTCATTACAAATGGATCCAAACCTCAGTGAGCCGTCATATTTACACTACTGAAGGTAGAAAAGCAATTAATTAAAATGAGAAAACTGGTGCCCTGCAGCTCGGTCCCAGTATAGGCCCTGTTGCCATGCCGTGGCTTGAAAACCTAAATGATTTGTTTCATCAAGCACAGCGTGTCTATATGAAGGTAAAGAGGACTTTCATGTTGCTACCATTTGCGAGCCCGTTGCTAAGAGTCCTAAAGGAGTTCCTCAGTCGAGCAGGGAGAATGGTGTTTTTCTGTAAACGCTAAAGAATGTTAATCTCAGACGGAACAGAAATAGCTACAGTAGTGGAAAATGATGTGGGTTTATATTTAGGCCCAGATCACATGACTGATGCCAGATAATGGGGGCAGGCTAAGTGGATAATATCGTTTAATAGCCTGCGGTGTATGTTCAGAGTGGCGGGAGGTTATTAGGCTACAATTTGTGTGTTTTAAATTACGTCTGGTGTGAGCATGATTAGAACAACACGTTTGTCCTGTAAGATCGCCTTATCCACAGTTTAGTTTGTTGAGGAAGAGTAGGCCTGCTAGGTGTTTTTGATGGTGTAATTGCAGAGAAGAGGTTGACATTGAAAGGCTAGTTAATAAGGAAATCTGTACTCGAGGAAGACCAATGTGTCCTAATTTATACAGTCATGAAGTGACCAGGCTTGTTGAATGTCTGACCTTATCAGCCGGTGGTTGACTTGAGAATTGCAGAGTTCCTGAGAGTAGAGGCTTTGACAAACTGATTCTTTTAGTTGACATCACCATCTCTGCTGATTTCAATGCTGCTGCTGGAATTAAATGTTCGGGATAGATCAAATTATGCTATTTTGGTGCACTCTCTGTACTCTCCTACCATACTTTGGAAGAAGAGAAGTGTGCATATTCTAGAGACTTCATAAGACTAGGCTACACCATTACATCGATAAGAACAAGGCCAATCTGTTCTCAATGACCGTCCCTTCAATAATAGTTCAGAAACCGTAGACACATTGCATGCACTTTTATTGCTTCAGGAATTTTTGCTGACCAGGTGTTGATTTTGCAGATCTGTTTTTCTTCAGATTAATCTGTATCTGTGTTGTGGGATGCACCCTTCTTTGTGTCACACATTGCTTTCCTGTACCAGGGTTTTCCTCTCTGTTGCGTCACTTGTTTGGATTCACAACTGAGTCATATGCTCATCACATTGTCTCACCAGCAGCTTGTCAGTCCACAGCGTTTTTGGACATGGCCTACTGCCATAGGTCTGTCCAACCAGATGGACCTGAACTATACCGGGTATGGGCTTTTGGCTCGGTCGTCACCCTCTTCTCTGCCTCTTCTCTGTTCTATTGTGTCCTTCAACCTGCGGTGACGAGAGAAGGACTAGTTAGTTGGCTGTACTGGGATATATTCATTGGTTTTCCACTGTTTGCTCTCTAGAGGATAGGGGCCAACGCTTTAGTGAGAGCCGAAGTCCAAACGCTCTACCGGTTTGCCCTGACCCGGTAGCACAGCTCATGGCAGGAAACGGTAGGTCCAGCATAAACCAGCCAGTGGGATTATTTCTTTGACTTCCTAGAATGAAGCATCCGTTCCATTAGTCTGCTGATTCAAACAATGAAAACAAGCTGGCAGTCTGTCACTGGGCTAGGCCAGTGTTTTTAGTGGAAGCTCAGAGGGGACGGTTCCAGTAACCCCCTTTTCCAGTCCACAACTTGGTTGCACTGACCCACTGACTTTCTGTCTGGGTAAGAGCAGGAGTATTGAGCAGGGAAATGGGATAGTGCCTGCGAGTGTCAGCATGTGCCTGCTTCAGTCTGCTCAAGGAGCCATTAGGACTTAGGAGGAGGGAAGACTTCTAAGGGACATGCTCCCTCTCGACCAGCCCGAAGACCTCTTTATTCATCCACTTGCACTAAGACCTGTGGCTTTAGATGGAGTTAATTATGGCATTTCCCCTTGATTGGGTCCATATTTGTAGGACTTTTTGCCAAATGAACAGAAAGAAGTTGAATCATTACGGATGTCACTGCATGTGCACAGAACAGCTGTCTAAGAAGTGTATAGCCCGGGTGTCTTTGTGGAGCCCTCTGTCCCATTTTCCGCTGTCCCGTGAAAACACTGTCATCTCCCCACCCCATCTCCTACTGGTGCCGAGAGGAATTCCCAAGAGGACGTTTCTGTACCGAGCCAGAACACACAGTGCGTTTCCTAAAAGCTTCTGATGTTAAAGGCATGCCTGTCACGCCATTCACGCTTGCCTGCTTGAGATAGACATCATCGGTGTGTCTGTGTGCAGACTTTCACCCGCTGCCACCTCAGTTCAGTGGTTCATCTCGGGTGATCCCCTGACACACTTCCATTGGAAGTGAACTGAGCTCAACACTTCCTGAATGGGGGTCAGGAACAGTGTTAAGCCGGGCCCGCTACATCAAGACTAGTAGTTAATTGGGGGTAATAGTCATGTCTATCCCCGTTGGCTGGATGAGAGGAGGGAGAAGGCAGAGGGCAACATACAGTTCTGCAGGTTTTCTGTGGGTTTTAGGCCGGTTATATTTAAAGGTGTAATGTGTGATTTTCATAGGAAGTCCTCAGAGACCGACATGCTTCACTTTTCTCTCACATTGTCTTTTACAATAAGGGTACTGAACTAACCACGACAGAGTCGTCGATTTCATGTCAGCTGGGCAATAAGGGGTGTATAGGGCAGTGTCCAGCGCCGACCAAGCCAGAAAGAGGCCCTCACAGACGCTAGGAGGTGGAGGGGGGGCGAGATGTATCTAGCCTATTAACTGGGGTTGGATCTGGCTATATCCTATTGGTTCACTCAAACGTTCTTATGTCTGCCATGCCTGGTGAGAACAGTTTGACTCCACCACCTTCATTGCATGCATGTCCATACTCGCGCTGTCGCAAGAATGTCAACATAGGTGAAGCAGGTAGCCAGATGTGCTTCCTCCTGCAGAAATCATTTTATTAACCTTAGTGAGGCCTGTCACAGCAGGCACTTACTGTATTGACTAACAGGACCTTTCCGGGGGAACATTAAATTGGACAGCCAGTTCTTCCAGTCTCTTCTATTGCTAGGCGTGTCAGTACTAAAAGAGCTCATTTTTGGCCCTTTGTAATGCATTGTAATATTTCTAGGAATCATTTGGTCAATGTCTCCATATTATGTCGATATGTGTTTGACACTATATCACCCCAGTGTGTTTTTCCTGAATAATGTGCTCGTCTCCAAACAGGTATCTCCAGTCATTTGTCAACCTAAGACTACTTGTTTGGAAACATGGCGAATGGTAAAATGCCTTGTGACAATACACCCGAACGGTTCTTCTGGAAACCCAAATGTGTTTAATAATAGAACACCACCTACTCTCCCTGGTGAAGACATCTCCCTGCCTGCCAGCTTTGCCTTTGCACAGCTCTGCTCGCATGCGGCCCTCTTGACTAAATAAGACCGCTTCATAACTGAAATGCACTACTTCTGCAGCTTTATGAAACGTGTACTGAACAAATGGACACACTGGCAAACAAGTCTACCCGCTCAGGCTACAACACAACAGTTTGTCGTTTTCACACGTCCGCTCAAGTTCCATTATCTGACTTGAAATGGACTGATTGGGTCTCCATTGAACAGGTCCTGGGAGGTCAGTCACCTTCACCTTTGACTTCTTCCAGTAGGGGACTCTGGTTTTATTTCAGGACCGTTTATGAGAGAGGAGTGCCTAGGTACTCTGTGTGCCCCAGAGGGTGGATTTCTCTCAGGGAATCGCCATGGCTTCCATCTTGCGCCTTCTAACCTTGCCTGGTTTTACACGTCTTCAGATGGGTGGTACAGTGATGTTCTGCTGGCCGAGTTAATCATGTTTGTTTCTTGTTTTCTCCTTTTCTCTTTCTGATGCTTTTATTCACACACATGCGCGTGCGCACACACTTTCCCATGAGAATGTTTGTTTAGTAGAAAACAAGCTTTTTAGGGGCAGGGCCTACAACATGTATTTTGTTTGTCGTCATGGTGGTGTGTTTGAATACGTTTTGGTTGGTTGGTAGGCAAACTGATTAAGAAGCAACATGCTGCCTCTATAACAACATGTTCTAATGTTACATCTGTACAACTTCCTGAACAGAGGTGAGCAATACTATGTCATTCAGAGCTCCAGCTTCGTTTGACTTTTTATACCTTAAAGTACTGCTGTGTGTGAAGGCTTGTGTGTTTGTGAGTGGGTATGTGTGTGCGCATGTGCGCTATAAATGTCAAATCTGCCTTATGGCAAAAAGGATGTTTGACTGCTGCTTGCTCGGTTTCCCCTCACAAAGGAGCCGAACAGACAGCTCTCTAGATGAGCATTGGTATTGCTGCCTCAAATGACCACCAGTCAGTAAGACTGAGCATGTCCTGTTATGTGATGTCCTGTTATGTGATGTCCTGTTATGTGATGAGCATGTCCCCCCCCCCCCCACACACACTCACACACACACACACAATTGTTTTTACAATTGCTGGTGTTTCATCTCACACACCCATAACTATCATCAAATGTAAGGCCATTCCATGGTTTAAAAGCTGGATAAGAATAAGGCCTGGCGGCTTGACGTCTACAACTCTGCAACAGTTCAAACAACTGTGTTAAACCTAAGGCAGGGCTTACATTGCGAATTGATTGGCGTTTGAATGCGGTTGACTGAAAGCCTGCTTGGGATCACTCATCGTAGATGTGGTGCCTCCTTATTATGGCGTTATTACTCCTTCCTCTCTGCTCTGCGGCCTGGACGCTGGAGACATTCTGCACCACTGTCTCCTTCACCACATCCATAATGTTCAACACTCACCTGATGCCGGCCACGACACAAATAGCTGACCAAAACTCTATTAAGCATGGATTAACACAGGAGCTCCTTTCTAGAACAGATCCATAAAGGCTGTGAAAGGCCAGTGACTTTGTCATACAATATTATCACGTAAATAGGTGGTGATACCACGTCTCTTGCTGTTCTCGTGATTTTTATGACTGAACATTAGTTGTGATTCAGCTGGGATTTTGTTGCGGTTTGATGTTCCTGGCCTTAATGCTGACCATGTGTCTGCTACAGAAGACAGGCACTCGAAGAATATAATCAGTGTTTTCAAAATAAGACAATCATCCAAAGCAGTTTCACGATATGGACGTATTTATTTTCCCATCCCTACGATACAGACAAAAAGACTGAAAGTCAGGCTCAGTGTCTGAAGGGATACTAGTGGCATAATTAGTGTCATTCTCCAGTTATAAGGGCCCTTCTAAGCAATGTGTCCATAGTGGATGCATATACTTAGTCATGAGAGAGTTACTGAAATAGCAGGATGTATATCTGGAAGCCGCTCTGCTACGTGCTGAGGATGGCTATGTGTACTAACAGCCTACGTGAATGTGTCCATGTTCCTCATATACTACGCTAGTGTTAATGCCAGTAGGGGCTTTCCTTTTCCATCACGGGTCATTGCGCGTGTGATTGCGTGCGTGTGTGTGATTGTGCGCCTGTGTGTGCGTGCGTGTGTTTGTGCGCCTGTGTGTGCGTGCGTGTGTGCGTACTCCCGCCCGCCCGTGTGTGTGTGTGTTTGGGTGTGTGGGGTCCTTATCTCTCCGCAGCCTGTTGAACAACAGAGAGGGGTTATCACTTGACTGTTTTACCCAGCCCTGTTTACTCTGCCAAAGTTTCCACTCTGGACCGTTCAAACAATACACAACCCCTTGGACAGAACCACCTCTCCCTCCCCCCCTCGTGCTCTCGGGCTATTAATAGCTCCCACAAGTGTATCTTTGTTGAAGACATCCTTTCATTACTCGCTGGTGGTGGAGGAAAGGCTCCAGTGGCCTTGCCAGGGAAGCCAACTGACAGTGAAGAGTTATTATCTAATTTCCTTGCAGTGAGACAGGCACGGGTGGAGAGACAGGAAGGCAGAGGCACGGG
>JACXGJ010006406.1:0-34531 GCA_016801105.1 Esox niger | reverse complement strand
CACACACACACACACACACACACACACACACACACACACACACACACACACACACGCACACACACACACACACACACACACACACACACGCACGCACACGCACACAAATCAAGACAAACTCTCTGTCATAATACCTCATGACTCAGTTGACTGCTTGTGTTCCATTGAGTCACCATGCTGCGTTAAGTCTCAACACATAATATCTGACAAATGAATAGCAGGCAAATCTACATAGCTAGCGTAATCCAGCTCAGTCAGGGTAAATTACTATTTCTATTTCTGTTCAGTGAAATTCCTATTCAGTCCAGGTAGTGAATATCTCCTTTAAATCTGAACTACAGACTGACTTATTTATAAAATTAAAATGTGCAGAAAAACAGTTTTCCTATGGTCAGAGGTTTCCCTATAGCCCTTTCACCAGTTGTCCCATTACATCAGATACAGTGTTGCTCTCCAATCTGAATGGAAACCAGTTATAGTGAAATAATATATGGAAAATTGGTAATTAGTCTGATATATTCTATATCAGATGTCCTCATGACTTGGCCATGGTTCCTGCTGGACCCAGGTTGGGGTCATTCAAGTTCAATCTCTCTCCTGGTGTTGACAGTTGGGGAGTATCAGTGGTGTTTCTGTCCTGGCATCCTCTCTCCTTGCATCATTCTCAAAATGTATTGCAGGGGATATGAGGGAAGAATCTCAGATTCTCTGCTCAAATGTTCTTTAAGAAGATGATGAGGGAGGACATGAGGGATCAAGTGAATGCAATGTATTCACCCAGTTGTATTAATTCTATTAGCATGCCAGTACTAAAGTATTACACATTATCAGACAGAAGGAGCCCCGACCGGGTGAATATATTACAAACACTCATGGCATTAGAGCAATACGTTTTGATTTCACAGTCAATGAAGATAAATCCACCCATAAATAGATCAATCCATTTTCCATTGAAAATAATAAGCAAACGCTTGGCAGTGTTTCAGACTATCTCCTAGATTTGCAGTTTTAGTAGAAACTGAATCTGCTGCATAGACAATTCAAATGTTGAAAATGTTATTATCTCTGGTATTTAGCCATATTGACTAAAAAAAGCTTATAAGGCTGGCAGCAATCTGCAGCCCTCTCAAATCTGTTAGGTATTTTTGCAATGAGTGTATATATAGAAACAATCGGTTATGAGGAAACAGAGCTGCAAAAATATAATCTCTTGTCATCATAATGTAGATTCATCATTCACATACACTGAAAACGGTACTCTTTTTAGTCTGTGTCTTAAGTCAAAGTCAACAACAGCGTGGCAAAACGTCATGTGGGTTATGTTAAAGAGACTGTGTGTATACCAAATGACAACAACCTGAAACATATATTGTTCAAGTTAATGGTATCAGGGTTAATAGGCATACCTTGGATGGACTTTCTTAGGGAGAAAGAAAGGGAGTACGGGAATGTAGGTTGCCAGTTCAAATCCCAGACTAGATTTGTGTGTGTTTTCTACTGGTTGCAGAAGATGCAGACTTTGTATACGCTGCCTACGTAAAAAAGTGACAGGAGATTTATGACTGTCAAAGCTAAGTATTTACCCATGACTGCTGCCCATGGGAAAAGACAGGAGACAATGGGGAATAGTGGATTTCAGGTGACGCTACATAAGTGGGGAGTTACATAGATCAAAGCCACAAATGTGAAACCGGACAAATATAAGCACTACCCTTTACACCGGGTCTCAACCCGCACTCCTCTCAACGTTCAGACATTTTAGCAGAAACTGATTACAAAATGAGAATAGAACTGGACCGCTACCTCCTGATACATGAAACACTTTGCTCACGTCATCTTGGCACGTGCTTGGCCCAGAAATGTATGAGGTGATTTTAGGGACATAACCATCAATCACATTGAGGAGGATGGGTTCCAGTCTTCATAGGCTACATGGAGTGTATTGTCTGAAAGCAGATTTGTGAAAATAGAAAGATGTGTTGAATAGTCCACGTGTCTTCATGATATGCATGTGCAGACCTAGGGTCTCGCCACGGAGGGGGCAAAAAAATCATAATGGGACTGTATTTCATCTACAAGTTTACAGCACTGGTATCATGAATGAAAAAAACGAATCTTTGAGTGTTCATCGGTCATCGTTATGCTACAGTCCACATCATCTGAATAAGTCTACAGAGAAGAGATTGCTGCTAGGCACTGCACTGTGAAAAGACAAATCCGAACCACTGTTCACACCTTGTTCTTTAAGATAGTTGGAGCCACAACCAGAAACGAACAACAAATCATGCATGTACCAGTTTAAGGCTTACAGGTTAGAGCAGTATGATAACGATCAGACCAGCTTGGTGGGACATGCTTCGAGAAAGCATGTGTAGATTCTACAGTAACAACCCCCCCAAAAAAATTCAACTGTTAAAATCCTGGCAACTTAAGGATTCTGGGAATCTCTTTTCATACTAGCCTTAGCCATATTTTATTTGGCTGGGACAAATATTTTAAGCTATATTTTCATATAGAGTGTATTAAAATATAAACCAGTCGCTTTGAATCCTGAATGCTGACTGGCTGATAGTCTTGACATATTTAAGCAACAAGGCACAAAGAGGCCAATATACCATGGTAAAGAGCAGTTCTGCACATCGCTTTGCGGAATATACAAAATACCATAGCTATCACCCATTCAACAGAGTTGATCTTACCTTTCATAGTATAGCACCTAGGCTATAAGAGACCATATACCACAGGAACTGTATGACACCACATCACATTTTACTGTTCTATTTGCGTTGGTACCTTCCCTTTACTAATCTAAAGCACTCCTTCAGATAAATATATAACAAACATAACTGCTGTGTTGTGTCTTTCATGCTGTTATACAGCAACTCTCAAGTTTCATCCTGTCCTCTCACCCACACCTCTAACCTGCTCCAACTGGCACAGGCCTGTGTAGGTCTATTCATATTGGTGCTATCAGGAAGGCAGGAAGGCAGGCAGAGATCTAACTGGTCGGGATTAGACAACAAGACTAATTGATGGCGAGCCACTTCTTACATCAGACCAATAATCTGATGGGTTTATTCTGGAGTATAATTTGTCTGTGCCAACACTGAAACTAATATGAAGCTCATTAGGCTACACAGACGTGGTTGATGGGTGTTAATACATGTGCTGCATTAGATTTCTGTAGTTAAGTATTAATAACCCCTAGAAGTGTGCAGATTTTAAACAATGTTTTGTGGTTCAATAGACTACAGCTCCAAATGTTAAATTTGAACATAATCAAACTTAAATAGGAAAATTCCAATCCAATTTCAAGGATCCTCCAATTAGACTAAACAAATACACAAATATATACAAAAACTGAGTGATGGGCTGGAGAAATGTAAACATAACTCAAATTTGAACTATTTATGCAAAACGAACCATCCCTGGTTTAAAATTGAGTTTTCAGACAAGTTTGTCTACACTGGCTTGTCTACACTCGTTTACTAACATACACATTTGTGTTTATATTCTGTTGAGATAACTAGGCTCATAAGCATGTATAAGAAAAAATGCTCATTAAAGTATAACAGCGGTAGGCATGATAAGTTACACTGTTACTGGAATGTAGGACTGTGTGTAAAATGTAAATATCTAATTTAAATCTTTAGTGACGACCAAACACAACATACCCAGAAGAAATTAGGCTATGCTACTCACCTGAACAGCATCAAAACGGCAGTGAAGGACGAAAAACGTAAGCTATACAATTGTATTATACCGGTTGATTGACAGTTATATGAAAAGAAACAAGTAGTTTTCGTTGAATTCTGCAGTCTTTAGCTTTCGCTATCAAAACTATCGAAGAGCCAGTCAAAGAAAGCACTGAATGCAGCGCGTCATTCTGTATGTCCAAAATACTGTACAAGGATGCACTGCAGTGGCTAGGCTAGATTGTCTAGAGAACCACTGATTTAACTTTGCTCACGTTTGCGTAGAAATGCACCTTCGCATTGCTTTGTTTAACGTATATTTTTTTTAATCTAACGGACAGTTTCTATCTCATATTCTAGAGTTGAATAGTCAGTTCGGAAGTCCAAATCGCATAAACAACAGTAGCCGATCCACTTTGCCTCCCTGCTCTGCTACCCTTGAAGAAACGCAAAACAAATGTCAATCTGATTATTAGAATCCTGGCTTTGGTGAGAGACTCTAATCCAGATTAAAGCAGAGTTGGCAGTATTTGCGTTGTCGTCGGCTGACACACATATAGGATAGGATCTTCACTCACACATCATTTAAAGATACTTAAAAAATACAATAAAAAATCAGGTTGTAGCAGAGGTCAGACAACAGAGCTGTTATTGCAACTCAAGGTAAAACCAATTTAGTAGGCTACTCACAGTTTTTTTACTGCAGGCAATTACATAATGTTAAATATTATACATATACAGTGCTGTGAAAAAGTGTTTGCCCCCTTCCTGATTTCTTATTTGTTTGCATGTTTGTCACACTGAAATGTTTCAGATCATCAAGCAAATTCAAATATTAGTCAAAGATAACACAAGTAAAAACAAAATGCAGTTTTGAAATGAAGGTTGTTATTATTAAGGGAACACACACTCCATACCCACATGGCCCTGTGTGAAAAAGTGATTGCCCCCTACAACCTAATAACTGGTTGGGCCACCCTTAGCAGCAACAACTGCAATCAAACGTTTGCAATAACTTGCAATGAGTCTTGTACAGTGCTGTGGAGGAATTTTGTCCCACTTATCCTTGCAGAATTGTGGTAATTCAGCAAAACTGGGGGTTTTTCGAGCATTAATGGCCTTTTCAAGGTCAGGCCGCAGCATTTCAATAGGATTCAGCTCAGGACTTTGACTAGGCCCCTCCAAAGTCTTCATTTGTTTTTTCTTCAGCCTTTCAGAGGTGGACTTGCTGGTATGTTTTGGATCATTGTCCTGCTGCTGAACCCAAGTTAGCTTCAGCTTGAGGTCACGAACAGATGGCCGGACATTCTCCTTCAGGATTTTTTGGTAGACACCCGAATTCATGGTTCCATTTACCGCAGCAAGTCTTCCTAGTCCTGAAGCAGCAAAACAGGCCCAGACCATCACACTACCACCACCATATTATACAGTTGGTATGATGTTCTTTTTCTGAAATGCGGTGTTACTTTTATGCCAGATGTAATGGGACACACACCACCCCAAGAGTTCAACTTTTGTCTCGTCAGTCCATAGAGTATTATCCCAAAGGTCTTGGGGATCATCAAGATGTTTTCTTGCAAAAATGAGACGAGCCTTAATGTCCTTTATGCTTAGCAGTGGTTTTCATCTTGGAACTCTGCCATGCAGGCCATTTTTGTCCAGTTTCTTTCTTATGGTGGAGTCATGAACACTGACCTTAACTGAGGCAAGTCAGGTCTGCAGCTCTTTGGATGTTGTTGTGGGTTTTTTGTGACCTTTTGGATGAGTTGTCGCTACGCACTTGGGGTAATAACAATCTTTATTTCAAAACTGCATATTGTGTTTACTTGTGTTATCTTTGACTAATACTTACATTTGTTTGATTATCTGAAACATTTAAGTGTGACAAACATGCAAACATAAGAAATCAGGAAGGGGGAAAACATCTTTTCACACCACTATATATAGAATACTGTGCAAATATCTTAGACAACCTTATGAATTGTTTAAAGCAATGTATTACAGTAGGTTACTGTTTTTTTTACTCATAAACACTATGTAACCTCAAAATATAGAGAAATAAATATTACTATACCAGTCACATTTGATTTTGGAGTAATAACCATTCCTTGTGTTGACCAAAAGAGAAGAAATGTTCTAATGAAAGGTGAAGAGTCTGGGAAGGCTCAGGTTCTTCACAGGACCCAAAAAAGCTGCCTGTCACTTATGAATAGTGCTAGAAGTTCCCTTAATTGTTCAATTCCTATATAAAATGTTGGATGTGTCATCTTCCAGGTAACCATCTTTGTGGTTGTGTTTCGTCTCGCACAGCTTACTCAACCAAAAGGTTTGGGTAAAGTCCTGAGTTGAATTTAAACATGCCACACGTTTATCTTGTTATAACAAGATAGCTCTGTGGTTATAACACGATACAGTTGATGTAACAAGAAATAAAGGGTCTCATTCATTGATATGCAAAGTCCACTAGGCATCTGTCATGACTGTCAGATATGTATGGCTTTACTATTTCGTTTAATCGTTTGGTGGCCAGAGATGTAAAAGTACAAAGTAAAAGTACTTGGTTGTGTTCACCGGTTTTTGGAACTACCAGGTAAAAGTAGCTCTTAACTAACCAATTACCTAAATTGATCATTTTTCACTATTCATTTTTATTTTATTATCCATTGGTTAATCATGAACTCCCTTTTCCTGGTAATTTAGGTCTTAATTACAAACTTCCCAAAAAGTGGTGAAAACAACTGAAACCTATTGAGTAATTTTACTTGGTAATTTTTACACCCTGGGATATGTTCAGGTTGCACAGGGGGTGGGCCTGTGATAGGTTGAGGTGGAGCCCTGGTAGTCAAAGGGAAGCAATATTGGTCTATTGTTCTAAATTTTGCATTAAAAGTTGATTGTCCCAGGGGCCTCAAGTTGCCTTGTAGCCCAATGGTGAGAGGTCCCTGGGCCCAAGCCCCATTTGCCCTGTCCATAATGCCCTGTATATATCTATATAGATGACAGTGTGTTAGATCACATACATTGTGTAGAAGGTCAACAAGGAGATTTGAGGTTGTTAGTATTTATTTATTCGGGGGGAAAATAAACAAATAATTTGACCTACGCCTTCGTGAGTGTACTGAGCATCTTTACTGATGCTGTACTTCTTTGTCAGGTACTATGCTGTGCATGTTCCTGAAACAAACACAGTACAACAATTACATACCTGTCTCCCTAGGTTTTCCTCCTACTACCCTGATGAAAAAAAAATTATATCAAAAAAAATATTTTAATTCAAACATGGTTATTATTCATAGCCAAGGCGATACAAGAAATGTTATGTTTATGCAGAAATGTTCAGTGTTAAAGTTCAAACTGGACAATAACAGCAGTGACATTGTTTGGTAAAAGGAAAACAGGTGAATTCATGATGATTATGTGTTTATATGTATGTGTGTGTGTGTGTGTGTGTGTGTGTGTGTTTATATATCAACGCACCTGAGTGAACAGGGGTGTTTAAAATCGGTGAGTCCATTGCGTTTTACACACAGGTACCATGTATCACAAGCACATCAGACAATGCTGTGAATTGAAAGCTCGGATGGTTGGGCGGGCAGACAGACCACGTTGCAACCCGCCGCAACTCATTCCGTAACTTGTGCTTAGGTTGGCATTGATTGACAGTATTTGAATGGGCGGGACAACTGCAAAACAGATTATCCTATTGGAGAACGAATTTCATCACGTGATCGATGCCTACATGCCGATTTGTTCAATTTGCATTATCTATACCCCGGTTGTGTTTTGAGTCATCTGCATTTTATGGAGCTAAGAACATTCATTCTAAAATATTCCAACAAGCTGTAATGTCACACACTTATATGGATGACACCAATTGAAAGGTGAGTCGAAAGTATTGCGCTTTTTAGCGAACATTACGAAATTGTTTGCAATAAACCAATGTGACTGAGGCCATAGGGATAGCTAGCTAACATGCCTAACAAAGCTAGTTTTTGTGTCAAGGTCTTGTCCTCTATTCTAAATGATTTATTTTCTAAAACAATCTTGTGCAGTTTGTATGAATGATCACATCTACTTAAAAGTAAAATGAAGGGAAGTGATGATCATCAATGACAATTAACATGCGCGAACTTTAAATTTGAGGAGGAGGGACTGTTAAACTGAAGCTAGTTTAATCAACATACAGTAACATTGCTGTCAGAGACGTCATGACACTTAGTAGAGTCAAATGCTCTGTCTAGATTGAGAAAAGGCAACATGTTCCACACAATAAATATTACATATGTTTATCAGTGGAAAGTGCCGATTTACTCTAACACTAAAGAACATTCAGTTTATACATATATGCAGTACTACCATTAAACACGTTAAATTTGTTGGAACAGGGACGTGTTTACCAATGTGTTGCATCACATCTTCCTTTAGATATTGTGTACGCGTTTGGGGACTGACGATACCAATTACTGTAGTTTTGAAAGTGAAACGTTTTCCAAATTTGTGCTCGATATAGGATTTCAGCTACTCAACAGTTCAGGGTCTGCTTTGTTGCATTTTTTTTGTTTTATAATGGGCTAAATGTTTTCAATAGATGACAGGACTCTGGAGACAGGCCAGTTTAGTACCCAGACTCTTACTACAAAGCCATACTGTTGTAATAAGTACAGAATTTGGTAGTCATAATGTTATGGCTGATCGGTGTACGCTGTTTGTGCAACAATTTCTACCAAAGGAATAAGGGAAATAAAAACATAAGAACAGTGGACTGAGCATAGAAACAGTAGACTGAGCATTAATAAGTAAAAATATATATATGTAAGATGCAAGATTTTGTCCTGTTGTGTGTTGTATATGTGGGGAGGGGTTATATATTTGTCCAGGTGAGGGTTGTATTTTGGGAGCGGGCTATAGACAATTTGGTTCTAGGGGAATGTTCATGAGGCCTACTGCTGTAGGAATGAATATGATCTTCTGGCGGGAGGTTTTGGTCCTGATAGACCTCAACCTTCTGCAAGAACACAGAGCTCTTTATAGTCCATTTTGAGGGTGAGAGGTATCTTCTCCGCGTCCTGGAGGTGTGTAGGTTGTGTAGAGATGTCAGATTGCAGCCAATCACCCTCTCTACAGAGGTACCAGACAGTGAGGGAGGAGGTCAGGATGGACACTGATGGCAGTTTAGAAATGCATCATCATGGGTGTGGCAGGTTGAACTTTTTCAGCTGGCACAGCGAGTACATCCTCAGCAGGGCTTTCTTTGTAAGGTGATCTTCAGCTCCCACTTGAGGTCCTGGGCAATGGTGGTGCCCAGAAAGCATAAGGACTCCACAGAGTTGACCAGGGAGCCACCCAGGGTGATGGGTGAAGGGGCAGGTGGGCTTCTCCTGAACTCTCCATCTCCCCTCTTAGATGGGGGAAACAATGTTCCAACAGCCATTTCGGTGCGCCACGCTCTCAGAGTGTTTAATGAATTCGGAGGACTTCTCTCAATTGAACTGATGTCTTCAATATTGTTAATTTCTTTTGCTTGGATTAGAGCAATTCAGGAACGAATCATGAATTTATTATAATGCAATACCTTGAATAACAAAATGCCAACGGTATAAAAAACGTCTGTTTTTACAAATGAGGTGCGCTGTAAAACCGTTACATCCCTAGTCAGCACCATCCAGGATTGGAGGTTGGAAATGTAAATGGGTTTCCAGGTTTTGCTTCAGCCAGGCACAATCTTGAATATGGGAATTATTAGCCCTTGACACTACATTTGTGACTTCTGCAGTTCACTTCCTGCATCTTTTATCACTAGGCCGTTTTCACTTCTAACTACCCTCTGACCACTTTCCACTTTCCTTAAAGTCTGTCACATTCTTTGGAAATATTTCTATTGAAAAAAGGACCCTTTGAATTTTGTCGGCATTTCTTATACCAGTCATATATTTTCTATGGTCAACTTATAAGCGTTTGCCATACTTTTCACAGTCTGCTTCATTTTACTACCCAGCTAGCAAGGGGCATCTTGCTTTCAGCTGGTGTTGCTTTCTCTCCATTGGCTTAATGGCATCTGAGACATCTGGGGCCATAACATTAAAGTGATTCTGGATAGCTGGGCTTGCAGTCAGGAATACTTTTCTGAAGTGCTGATCGCAATGTTGTATGTCTATGCTGCTGATGCAGTTTTGAGAGGAAGCTTCCTTGGCCCTCAAGCCATAAAAAAAGAAAAATTCACATTTGGCACATCAAAAAAAGTAGGCGCATAAGATCCAAGTATTCAGAATCCACATTAAAGCAACATAAGCTAGGCTGCATTCTTGGCTAAATGGCTTGTCAGGAAAAATTTGGTATAGGGTTTTTAATTTGATTAGCTAATAATGAAAAGTGGGTGGAATTGCGTAAACATCAGCCTTTAAAGAAGCAGCACCTCCCAGTCTCATTCCAGGGCACCCATGTCACTTGTTCTTCACGTTCGGGGTGTGGCTTAGCTCACTGCAGCCTAATCTGCTAGTTCTGGGGGCGTGGCTTACACCCTCAAACGGTGACGTTACCCGGCCACAACTCTGGGGACTCCAGTCACTGCACGTCATTCCTCCTCACGAACACTGATAGACAACACATATTTTAAATTTAAATGTCGCCCTGAAAAACAAGTCACCATTAAGCCTTCAGCCAACCTGTTTTCTCCAGCCCAGGCCGGAGGTCCTTTTGTGGGGCTGCTGAGGTGTCGTCATGGTGGGCTATGACCCAGGGTCACAGAGAGCTGCCCTAACCCCGGAGGATGCAGCCCTGGCCGGGTCGGCCTCAGGCATGATGACCCGAGCCCTGATCAGCCCGTTCGATGTCATTAAGATCAGATTCCAGGTACCGTAAGCACCAGTGTGGGTGTCATCTGGGCCGGTACTTGCATGGGCTATGCATCTAATCTCTATTTGGGTATCATTTAAGGGTCTTTACTTGCATAAGCTATGCATTTCATTTGTATTTGCTTTAGCAGACATGCTTTAGTTAAACCAGAGGTGCAAAAAATGACAACGTAGCGTACCAGGTGAAAGGAGTTCAAAACTTACCAGTGATCAATGAACAAGTTAGAAAATACAAAATAAATTGTTGTCGCTAGTTAGTTGTGAACTTCCATAACTTGGTAATTTAGCTCTTAATTAAAAACTTCCCTGAACTGGTGATCACAGCCAAGTACATTTACTTTGTGCTTTTTACACCTCTGAGTTAAACCTCTGTGTGTTGAGTGTATGTTTTAATTGCTAACTTGGCTTTCATTACTGGGATTAAAAATGTTGGTGCAAAGACAGCTGTGCCTTAATTATGTTGTTTATTGTTTATGTAAATTATTCCCACAAAGTTTCTACTGCTTGTTTTCCTGTATTCCTTGGATATGAGTCAAACTGCTACATCTAAAACTGGAGTACTCAGAGCAGGAGTTTCCCTACAGAAACATACTAGAATGCACCAATGTTGCCCAAATGGATCTTGCGTGTGGTTTGCTCTGCCTATATCTGTTCCTAGGTTCTGTCCATTCAGTTTCCTTAGGCTCTCATTTAAACGACGGCTTTTAGGCCATCTTGGTTTAGTTATCCAAGTCTTTAGATCTAGTTAAGAATGGATGATGCACAATGCATATCTCCTGACTGACACTACACACCCCTCTTGGCCTCTTCAGTTGCAGATAGAGCGTGTGTCCTCCCAGCACCCAGAAGGGAAGTACTGGGGTATGTTCCAGGCCTCACGCTGTATCCTCACAGAGGAGGGGTTATCTGCCTTCTGGAAGGGTCATGTCCCTGCCCAGCTCCTCTCTGTCTGCTTTGGGGCAGTACAGGTATGGAGCATATAAACTGGGGAATCAGTACACCCTGTTGTGTCACAAAGTTTAGTGATTGTGTGAGGTGATGTCTGGGAGTTGCTTTCTGTCTTAACTTTAAAAGTCCAATGTCCTAAAATTATTATTTTTTAATGTCTAGCTCGATTTTTCTAAGTAATGACACCAGCATCTCTCTAGGGTTGTAACAGTTCATTGATACACAGCCCTTCCTGGTTAAAATGTAAGTTAAGAGTGGTTTTGTGTGAGTCCAACTGATCCAAATCTATCATGAATCAATTCAAACATTATGAATTGCCGGTTCACTAAGGTTTTTTAGTGATGTGCTTTGATTTCCTCTCCATGTATCAAATCTTTACTGAATTGATGCCCACGTTAATTCAGTAGCCTATCAAACTAGTAATGTACGGATGTAGCCAAATAAATAGACTGCCGTTTCAGTTGAAATCGGACACACACATTTTGACACACTGATTGATTTTAAACATTGCACTCTTTTTTTATTTTATTTTTATTAAGCTGTCCTACTAATATAACTGAATTACAAATTCCTGCAAGGTATTGGAGTCCATGTGTCAAGATGGAGTCACATGGTAGTGTGTTGATAGATTACGCTATTATGATCACCTCCTATTTTTTAAATTGTGGTGTCCATAATAAACGGTGTATGACCAGACATTGTTGTGGGAATACTGTCCATCTATGTTTTCTTACCTTTTAGTTTGCCAGCTTTGAGCTGTTGACTGAGGTGGTCCATAAAAGCACACCGTATGACTGCCAGACAGCAGGGGTCCACTTCGTGTGTGGCGGTCTGGCTGCCTGCTCTGCCACGCTGGCCTGCCAGCCCCTGGACATACTGAGGACACGCTTCGCTGCTCAGGGAGAACCCAAGGTGAGAGAAACTGGCAGTTATTTTTCTCAACATCAACTCTGTCATTTCTGATATTACTTTGGTTACAGTGGATGAAGTCCTTTTTGGCAAGCAGAGAAACTATTGAAATGTATTGACATTAATTGCTTTTTAATAATGAACTGTCTATAATATACATGTAACTATGTGTGAACCTGTAATGGGATTCAGTTTCATCATTGTACTGCAGTATATATAGCTAATGACAGACGTCATCTATTACAAATATTCTAGGTGTATCGGAACCTGAGGCATGCTGTGTCTACCATGTACCATTCAGAGGGGGTTCTGGGGTTCTACCGGGGCCTAGCTCCGACTATGGTGGCGGTGTTTCCCTATGCAGGTCTACAGTTCTTCTCCTACAAGGTCCTGAAGAACCTCATGGGACCACCAACTATGGACAGCTATGTCGGAGGTCAGTGGCCAGCGGCCAGCGGAGGGATTGTGATGCCTTCTTATTGATACTGTTTAAAATGACTCACGGCTGTTCACCTAGCTGTCAATGACTGGTGAGGGCTTGGGAACCAGAGTGGAACCTAGGCATGGCTGCACATAAAGGAATATTATTTTCAACTAGAGCCTGGATAGTGCCTTGCAGTGATGTCCAAAAATGTTGAAACACTATGGACTGACGTTGAAGGACAGATGCCTAGAAATGAACTACCAAATAGTTTCATGTTTTGAGTTTGTCTTACTTTTGTCCATTTTCCTTCATGTTGTAGCAAACCTCAGAAGCTTGATATGTGGGAGCTGTGCTGGAGTTTTCAGCAAGACAGTCACCTACCCCTTTGATCTCATCAAAAAGAGACTTCAGGTGGAAGGCTTCGAAGTGGCCAGAGCCCGCTTTGGAAAGGTACACCAGACATCCCATTCACATGGTCTTATTCAGCGGTTGTCGTTTCTACAAGCATTATTTAGAGGAGAACGGAAGCAAGGCTTCACTCTACTTAACATGGCGTTTGTGCTAAACCTGCTTAGGTGCGGAGGTACGCTGGCTTTGTAGACTGTGCGTCACAGATCGCCAAAGAAGAAGGACTCCGGGGCTTCTTCAAAGGCCTCTCTCCCAGCTTAGTTAAGGCAGCGCTCTCCACAGGCTTCATCTTCTTCTGGTATGAGATCTGTCTTAATGCAATACAGAACCTGAAGGGGGCCCGTGAGTAGAGGAGGATATCCAGTTGAAGTTGGACTGATCCAGGATTCAGATCAGCTCAGCCTCCCCAAAAACCAATCTCATCTTCTTGTGGGCACGCCTACGTAAACAGACATTGTACCGTAAATCGGTCATGATCCAACTGTGTATATGTGAGGATGAGCAGCATTCATACTGCTGCATTGGACAAACCACTACTTCACACTAGCACTCTTCAATCTATCATTTCACCAATTCTGTAAGACCGTAGTTCTGGGTTAACCAAGATTAACCCTCAACCAATATGGGGAACTGCTGATCGGATCAGTGTTATGGGGCGTGTAAAGAAGCAGAGGTATTGGAGAACGTGGCAGAATCACGCACATCTACATCAAGCAAGCCACATCCCTTACCCATTGGTGACCATGTCAATATTACTGTTTATATCTATGGTGTAGCCTGTGTTTTGGGGAAATGACTGATGCGGTAATGCTTAGGACCCAACACATCATCAGGATTGATTCCACCTCCCCTTACCATTATCCAGTGTGTAAATATGGCAGCCATGTAAATCTGCTGTGGTTTGTGGACCTTCTTCATGCACCAAAACCAGCCATACAGCAGGGAGCTATTGTAACAATATCATTTAACTACCTGCAGAGTTGCCTTTTTTCTGACAGCGTAAGCATCAAGGTTGTTATAGTGTTTGGTTTTCTAAATATTGTTCTGAATTTCAGAGTTCATTTCGAAGTTTTCATTTAGTTTCGATTTGATTAAATGAAAATGTTTTTGTAGGCACCATTTCCCAGGTAATAACAGAACATTGCCACACCTCGGGACGATTCAGATCTTCTCTGATATGGCTCATACATTCAATGTGTGGTCAACACTGCGTTGTTACCTCTAATGTGCAGAAATGGGAAATCCGATGTAGGTTGAACAACACGTACCCTGTTTGAGGAGTGATGACAGAATAATTGAAAGTCATTTCTGGCTCCATCCCTCAACATACTGCATTCAGTCTCTTTCAGAATATTTTGGGGGGGTTACTGTATTGATTTCCAAAGCAGTGAAGCCTTCCACTCTAACAGCGCCAGGAGTTCTACAGTTAAAATCAGGTAACAACATTTCCTAGGTTCTGAATTTCAAAACTTCCCCTAACTTTTTTGATCCAACAAATGTTTTTAAAACCTTCTGCTTTGGGCAGGATGTGAAAAATGTTTGTAGAATCATCACCATACCTCATATAAAGTGAGTGGGTTTGATGACATTACATAATGCACCATTAGTGCTGACCGGTTTTTGCTTGAGTTCCACTTTTACAAGCAATGGCTGAAAATCCTGGAATGTAATTATTTTCTGTCAGTGTGCCTAAACTATTTTTATACAAAATGTTTTATTTTCCTAAAATATCCTTGTTTTCTGATATTACCACTGTCTTGGATTATGTACAGACAAGTGTACTTCTGTTTTGACTGCTATATAATTAAAATTCTGTTCATGTTTTGTTTATTTAAGGTGATGCACATTACATTTGTTCCCCAGGTGGATGATAGGAGAATTATAAATTCATTCAAAATCTCCTCTACCCCACCCCATATCACACAAGCTCACTTTTTACATCTTTGTCCACCAGGTTTAGACAGCTGTTTAACAAAACATTTCACAGCAATTTAGATGGTAACAATACTCAACATTGGTTAATACATGAACTGTGTCGGTTTTGATATTTGAATTTTTATATGCCCTAACCACAAAATCAAACAGTTACGATTTTGACAATGAATCCAGCCCAGGGGAAAGATGTGAAATAATTGCTTGATAGCAAACTCAAAGATAGCAAACCATACCAAAGTTAATCTTATCACAGAATGCATTTTTTCACGGAATGAAAAAGGGTAGTTGGATAAAAGCCATTTATTTACATTTCAGGTTATGATGTACTTTTTAAATGTGGGGTTTGTTGCCTTCTGTGTGTAATGTCTTGCAAGGTTTTTTGCAGTTATATGTTTGGTATCGTATTTGGGAATATGTATTGTTACCATTTATGCTTTTTGATTTACTTTTCTTTGATATATTATAGTAAAATTTTATATAAAACCTGTAACAGCTTTCATGGGTCTGCACTCTGCAAATTTGTTAACTGTATTTTTAACTGTATGCTAATATTTACCTATCGGTATTGGAGAATGTGGCAGAATCACGCACATCTACATTGCTATAATATCAATGAAGGATCCTGTCAATGTAGGTTTTAAATGTTTGAATAAATCCAAACACCCAGGGAAGGATTTGCAGGATTTTTTGCCTTCTTTGTGCATGGGTAGAATATCAACACTGGCTAGTCAACAGCTAATGCACATTTTGTTTTGAAAAGTAGGTGGGATTGCATGCTAGCTTGATTTTCAACCATGTACATGCCATACACTATTTAATATTTAAATATTTATTTCTATGTATTCTGTTGGACAATATGATACTTTCATGTATATGAATTTGGTTGGCTACTGGGGTACTGTAGAAATGGTGGCGATTTAGTTAGTGTTGTGATTTTACATTTTGAAATTAAGGCTACTGTATTATTTTATTTACTTTTGTAATTCAAATGAACTTGTCATTGGAAGGATACTGATTTGTACTAATAAAAAAATAACCTCAGACTATAAAATCTTGTTCCCAGACACTTCTGCGAGTGCAGCCTGGTGTCAAGGCAAAGGCTATAGAGACACTACTGTAAAATGATAAACCAAAATCTAACCTTAACTATGTTAAAAAATTCTATCACGTCAGAAATGTCTTTATAGACTTTTTATGAGACCCCTTTTAAACACAAATACAGTTTTGAGAAGACTAATGTGAAAAAGGTCATAACAGTAACATACATCTTAAAAATTCAATACAAAACTAACAAACAACACAAAAAAGACAAACTCGATTTTTGCATGTGAATACAAATAAAAAAAATTGACAGAATAATTTGATTTCTTTAATTTCTTGCTCTAGTATTGATCATGATAAGTATAATTCTTTAAATCAACCATTGCGAAAAAATATTGAACAATTTCATGTTATGTTTGTAATAATTAACAGCGATTATAATCGTTTAGAAATGTATGTCCCGACCAAAATGTTTTCGTCAAGTCGGTCTGACCGTGCGACCAAATCATACTCCCGGTATCCATACACCCATCCAAACAAAGTAACGCGTGCGCAGAAAAAACTCAGGAAGTTTAGAAATAACAGCCTCTCAGCTGTATGTTGTTTACAATGTAATCTGTGCTTCTAACTAAACTTTAGAAAAGTAAGTAACTATTACTTGGCCTGATTTTGAGGAAACACCTTGTTAAATGAATCTAGGAGGACATTTGCACATTTTCAGACTCTGGAAATCGGCTTAACTGAACCTGGTATGCTAGTACTTTATTAGCAAGCTAGCTAGGAAAATGCAAAAACGGTGTTTCTAACGTACTTCACCTTGCTATTTAGCTAACTAGCGATTAACAAATGATTAGTAAAACGTACAATTTTGTTGCTTTCATATTTTAGTTGCTTGTGTGCTGTAGTTAGGTCGCTAGTAGTTGTGACGAAATGTTGCACTCATTGCATATACATATTCAGCAGGTAACTATGTTGACCATGTCTTTTGTTGTATTTTTGTAATTGTAATTTTTTTTAAAAATTGATGGATTGGAAAAGCATTCTCTTACTGACGAACATATGTATCTTACCACTACCAAAACAAATAGTTATGACGTGCTATGTTGGTATTGTAACAGGTCGGGGCTGTAGCTTGTGGATAACCAATTCCTTTTTATTTTACAGTATTAGGACAGTGTATGTTGGCTTAATCCCTCACGTCCCTATCGAAAGAGGCCTAGAGGGCAGCCAGGTTGATGACAACACAGATTTAGACAGCTATTGTGTTGAGACATTGTTCTGTGGTTACGCTGGTTTTAATGAATTTAGATCTAAAAGGTCTTTGAAACCCCATTGTGTCAGTCTCTATGACATATACAGTAGAATTACACATATTGTCATGCATTATTACAAAATAAGCACATACCTACTGTAAATGAATGGTGATTACACAATTTTGTTGTGGGGTTATTTTAATGCCACAGGTCCTGAAGCCTCTGGTAGGGTCAGCAACAGTTTCATGCACATCAGCCATTAAACATTCCATTGAGCATGCATTAGAATATTGCTCAGAAATTGTGTTTTATACAGTAGTTGGTGTTCAACGTTATTAACTTAGCTTTAACTTTCTCATCACTATCTGGTTTATGTAACATTACCAGATGTTTCACATTACCTTCCCTATACAATTATAATAAGGTATTTTCTTAATAAATATAACAGGGTCACATTTTAATAGATATCTCTGTCATTCTTAGAGTGTTTTCTTTTCTCAAGGTGATTGGATGCCTACTTCAAAGATGGATAATCCTAATGAGGACTACAAGATCCAGTCGTTTGACTTGGAGACCCAGAAACTGCTGAAAACGGCCCTGAAAGGTCAGTCTCTTGTTTAGTGATTACCTTTGAAAAGGTATAATATTCTGTGTGAAGGAATCATTGCAGTCAGAACAGAAAACAAAAACAAGCATCTTTTTTGAGAAGCTCAGATGTGCATACCTCTCCGTTTTGGAACCTTTTTGTTCTGTTTCATGCTTTTTGAATGTGACCCAGCTGCAGGCTTAAGTGTGGCTGTCTTTGGATTAGTCGTCTCTATGCCCTCAGAGCCCAGCACGGTGGACCTGGAGAAGGTGTCCAATGTCATTGTTGACCAGTCTCTGAAGGACCCAGTCTTTAGCAAAGAGGCAGGACGTATTTGCTACACTATTGTTCAGGTATGGTAATAATCATTAGCTGTTTGCTTGTCTGACTGAGAGTAATGTTTATAACAGCATGGGGTAATTTTGACATGTTTCTTGAGGTCAGCTTTTTATAACATTAGAATGTAAAGTACAGCTGGAGATTAACTGTAAATGAAGGTCCAGCTAGCTCTTTCCCAAAGCTTTTGTTTGACTTTAGGGCAATGATCTAAGATCAGTGGACATTAACCAAATCCCATTCCAAATTTTAACACGAATGATTAGGGGTTTGCTGATCACCAGAAAGTGGGGGTGACATTACAGATAAACTATAAGAGCCACAGATGCCTTTGGACTGGATGGTGGTGTGTGACCAATAGGCTGTCACCTCGCTCTCTACCACCTCTTGCAGGCAGAAGCTAAGCACAACGGCAACGTCTTCCGGCGGAACCTGCTCAACCGGTTGCAGTTGGAGTTCAAGGCCCGAGAGGAAACACGGCTTCGCTCGCGGCAGGAGTGGGTTTGCTTCGTGACCTTCATCTGCAACATCTTCGACTACCTCAAGGTGAGAGACGAAACACCCCTGCTGTATCAAACGGAGGTGTACCCTGTCAATAAAACATCCTGTCCCGGTTTGCCCATCACAGGGTGGTTGAAAAGTGCTGCTGCTCTGCCCCCAATCCCCAGGTTAACAGCATGCCCATGGTGGCCCTGGTGCACCCGGTGTTTGACTGCCTGTTCAGACTGGCACAGCCCGACTCACTGGACAACGAAGAGGAGGTGGGGATAGAACGTAAATCCACGTGAATCCTGGAGTGACTTATAATGAATCGTACGCGCCGTCATAGTTGGCGACACGGGTCCCTTCTAAAAGGGACAAATGATGTCTTCTCAGGTGGACTGCCTGGTGCTGCAGCTGCATCGCATCGGCGACCAGCTGGAGAAGGTGAACAGCCAGAGGATGGACGAGCTCTTCTATCTGCTGCGGGACGGCTTCCTGCTGCAGGAAGGCCTGAGCTCCATGGCCCGTCTGCTGCTGCTGGAGATCCTGGAGTTCAGAGCCGGGGGCTGGACACTGAGCGACACGGCCCAGAAGTACTACTACAGTGAAGTCAATGACTAGACTGAGTCGAGGCTGGGTTGTTGGTCATGGGTGCGTGCTGTTCAGTAGGCCCACAGAACAATTGTTGGTAATAGAAAATAACTTGTATTGGCCAAGCTTAGGTTTGAGTCTCCGGTTTTGTGTTTTCTGAATGTCTCTTGGATGATAGGATTGGGAGAGGCTGTATTGTGAATGATTACAGGAAAGACCATGTGGTAAGGTTTCCATTGAGTAACCACACTCCAGTGTGCTTAGCAGATTGGATATGTCCACTGTAGCAAGATAGTAAGTTTAAAATGTGCAATAGTAAGTTGTTGTAGTAAGGTTTTTGTTCATATTGGGTGGCAGACATGATAGAGTAATGGCCAGTAGCTGAAAGATCGCAGGTGTGGATACCCAAAGTGACATGGTGAAAATATTTAGTTACGCCGCTGTGCAAGTCCCTAAACCCATGGACTCCTGTAGGTTACTTTGGATGAGTGTCTGCTTATTCAGTAGTTCTCAACTTGTCTACTAATTGTCAAGCCCTTGACTAGTTTAAATAGGTGAGCTAGTGGGGTCCCCAGGACAGGTTTGAGATCCACTGCTGCTTTACTGAAATGAAAAAATACACAAGTGTGTTTGAATTTGGTTGGTTTGAAGCAAATAGAATTTCATAAGATTTTGTGTTTTGATTAGCATTTTTTCCTTCAGTTAAGTTATTTGTTGTTTTCCACATTCCGATGTTATGAGAAATGTGATTATTTGGCAGTTATTTGAGATATATACATTCCGGTCACTCAGGCTTACGTTTTCTTAGATATTCTGCCTGTGGTAACACTATTTAGGTTGATCTTTGTTACTTATCTACAAAGAATCTTGATTTGTGCAATAGTTGTTGAGAGCTTAGCTGTCTATTTGGCCCTGGACTGGCAAATCAACATACCAATTCAATTCTGTACAACATACTTTCCAGTCTACCTTTGTTTTAAATGCCCCTATATTTTGAGTGATACAATTTTGGCCTTGTTGAGGGACTTGCAAAAGTTTAATAGAATGTATGTCACAATACATCAGGTATTGTGACATACTGGTGTGATTTTTCACTATAACAAAATAGTTTTTTATTATTGAGTGACCATTTTCTATTATTGGGATTTTGGACCAAGATTAACGTTGAAGTAATTGTTTTTTCATTATATGAGCAATTTTTTAGGGGATGAATATGACAATAATTTGAGTGTCAGAACATGTGCCAATATGGATGGCAATATTCTCAAAGCTCTGTGTTATGGTTTTTTGCACAAATGTAATATGAACCAATCATTCTGCTGATGGTATTTGTATTCTTGAAGTACCTCTAAAGAATATAATCCACACATTGGTGCTCCAAAACAAATGCTGTGATTTCAGCCAGGGTAAACTCTACACCTCAATAGAGCCCGTAATGCTGTTTTAAAGTAGTGAATTGAATAAGGACTATTATTTGTATTCATGTTTGGATATAATTTCAGAATGTTTGCTTTTATTGATGAAGTGGGAAAGGACCGGAGGGTGGGCCTAAATGGAAGTGGGCCTAAATGGAAGTGGGCCTAAATGGAAGGGGGCCTAAATGGAAGTGGGCCAAATTCAGTTCTAGTGTGTGTTCCAGAGGAAGCAGCTTGGCCAACTATTTGGATATATGATTCATTCCACCAGCACTACACCATGTTTGGATTTGGTGAAAGCAAGGTGATAACTTGACAAAAAGGATATATAGTTAGGCAAGAATGACCCACTACCGGATGATTGAATTGAACCATTGAAGAACAACTGCATTGAAAGTACATCATATTTTTCCTTAAAAATATTACATGTTTATTTGTAGGCTATTTTAGCAACCTATGTTGGCCCTTGTGAGCTGTTTTATATCAGAATATTGGTAGGTACAACAACAATGTACTTCTAGTTGTATATTAGAATGAAATAATTAGTAGGCACATTGCACTTACTGCCAATCCTTAGAATATGTTACCGACAGCCTAGCGCTCATGTTCGCTGCCTGACACTGCCCATTTCACATCAAAACCAACACTTTTGATAACTTAAGATTCAAACAATGATGGACCAATTATTGCAAAACAATTAACATAGCCACTCACTAGTTCAGAGACTTATGGTGCCATGATGTTAACATAAAACAATATGCAATGTTCATTGCTACTTAAGCTCAAGCATTTCTAGTTATTCAGCACTGACATTATTTCACAATTTGCCTACTAGTGATTTGGTTAAATGCCTTCGTTTTACACAGAATAACCAAGTAAGTTTGAAAATTTTCTACAATTAACTGCTGTAGTAAAAGTTCAACATTTATTGCGCTACAAGAGTGCAGTGTACTTATATTTTTCTATAAATATTCCATTTACTAGTTAGGTATGACTATTGAAATATTTGAAGTACATCACTCAATTATTTTTCACCTGTTTTACATCTACTGCAGATGGAAATTATGACAAATAAAATTGACTTTGAAACAAAAAATTGTGTTCAGTTATATAGTATGTTGACTAAAGAACCCATATTATAAATACAGTATGTGATCCCATTTATAAGTTTCACAACTCTTTATTTAACTACACTGTTAGTAGCAGTAGCTGCATTTACAGAAATAATAGTCATGTTACACATTTTTGGATATGCACCTTGCCAAAAAGGTCACAATTACAGCCAAGATCTTTTATTTACAATGACTATCAATTGGGACAACGACATGTGTCATCCAAATGTCCTAAAAAAATCCATTCCGCTGTCCCTTCAGTTTAATATCTCCTTGTCCCTCGGGTCACGTTCTGCATGTTGCACGCAGGCCTTGGTGTTAATAGTTACCACCAACGATAGTGGGCGTATGCTCTGTTGGATTCAGCCATCTTGTGCAACTCGTGTTTCCGCTTGATTACGTTGCCCTCCTTGGAGTACGCAGCCAACAGTTCCTGGGATAATTTTTCATACATGAGGGTGCGTCTGTTCTTGTTGTCCCGGCACTCTGTGATCATCCACTTCATGGCTAAGAATCGCCTTCGGTTGTCTGTCAGGGGGACGGGCACCTGCAGATTGGACCGGGAAAGTGAAGGACATCAGTAGATACTGAGTGGATTATGTGAAGAATCAAGATGTCCTCAGTCTTTTGTGACACGACAACTAATTGTCTTGGAGAACAGAGTTATTGGTGCATGTACACAACAAAATGGAGGTTCTGTTTTAACTGATGAAATCTTATTCCAAAGTCTGATTGATCAGTACCTACAAGTTTTCCTTAATTATGAAACTAAAAATACACATATATACATAGGGCCCAGCCTTTAAAAAAATGGTCAATCTGGTTGTCAGCTATAATATAGGATGTAAATAAATAGAACTCACTGACCTGGTAGAACTTGCCTCCTTTTTGGATGCTAGCTAGGCCAATGACAGGCATGCAGTTCTCAAGGGCTTGGTGGAAGATGGCATATGGATTACACTCAATCTCTGCCTTCTTCCCCTCTGGGGCTTTGTGGTACTTCTCCACCTGCTTTCTCTTCAAGCTCTCCAATGTCTTGGAAAGTAATGGAGGGACATAAGGTATTACTTTCAAAGTTGTATCAACCATTCAGTTAAACAATCCCAGAGGGTCAGTGTGTCATCAGTGTTCTACCTGTGTCAAGATACCTCTGGCTAGAATCTTGTCCCCATCTCTCATCATCATGTTGACAAACTTGCTGGAAAGAGAAAGAACAGCTATAATTCCCACTGCATCGCCAGGAAAACAATACAAGCACTTAGTTATTGTACATGTGTTGCATTCTGTGTGTGTCCTGGGGTACCTTAACACTGGGTCATTGAAAACAGAGCTGGTGGTAGAGTTGGTGGTGGCCTTAATGGGCCTCACAGCTTTCAGCTCCCTCTCCTCTTTCTGCTCTGATGTGAGCTCTGTCTCTGGCATATTGTAAAACTCTTTCTGAGGTTCTGGCTCCAGGTAGTACGGATTGTACCTGCTCCATCTCACCAAGAATAACCTAGAAAAACGTGGGTGAAAATGGGTCATGACAGGTCCTGGAGGTGGTTCCATATGGTAGTGGTTACTACATATTTACATTCTGATTAAACATCTAATGCTGATCACAGAAACAGAAAGTGTTTCTTCACTTTGTTCCAGCTATTCAGCATTTATTAATAGGATTCTGTTGTAAAACATTCCCAAGATGAGGAACAAGGCTTAAATTATCAACCATTTAATAAGCACTATAAATGGAATCCATGGAATCAGACAAAATGCCTGGATGAGATGCCAGAATGATAAGATCCTACTGAAAAGTTACCGGCGCCAATAACCCAGAGGGTGGGTAGTACTTGTATCTGCACCCGAAAAAGATCTAGCCAATTTTTTTGTTTGTCTTTCTTAAATAGGTTTTATATTCTGAAAAAAACTAAATCTACCAGAAAAAGCCTCTGTACATAATGTCCCCTCTTGTCTCTAAAAACACACTCCGCCAAATGCAGCGTGCCCCCCTATCTACCACAGGATCAACATCAGGTTCTGACGGCTCCCTGAGGTAGCTAAGGCAGAGATTTTCTGTAAAATTTTATGAATCTTTAATCATTTACATAAGAAAACTTTTTCTACTGTCAAATGGGTATCGTTCTCAGCCCATAAACCTGACTCTCTGCCAAGTGAGTTAGGTACTATATTGTACATGAATTAGAATTGACAAGCATATTTGTATTGTTTCCTGACACTATGAGGACTACACTGACTGCAAATTGCATGGTGCTTGATGATTTCCTTGCTGAGATTTGCCAAATTATAGAATGGCTTGCCATCGTTATCCTGAGTGAGTCATGAGCTCAAAAGCAAAACTAATCTCATTGTTGTCACATCCAACAGTTTTATTTTATTATTTTGCTTTATCGTTGTGCTTTGAGATTATTTTCGGCAATGCAAAGAGCTTAAGGTTGAATACATTAGTATTACATCATCAGCCTTTGTTGATGGGCAACGCTGTTGAGGCTAGTTTCCTTTCCATCAACGTAGCAATGCTAGTAGTTAATTGTAAAAACTTCATTAGAAGGTAAACATAGGATCGTTTGCTCTTTGGGTAGAAGTTATTTGTTATCTTCCGAACAATTACCCTTCTCGTTAAAATGGGCTACCATAATAACTCTCCCTGTGTAACCGAAGACCTACAGTTTCCACTTCAAATAAACGTAATAATCCTGAGAGAACGTATGAGTATTTTATATCACTACTCCAAGCCATTTACCAGGTATCTATTTCAGGACTGAGTTGAATGGAGACACCCACATCCAGAGTATAAATTGTTCTAAGGGTGGGATAACCTAGAAAGGAATTTTAAGAAACTTCGATACTCTCATTAGACAAGATACCTTTATATATCGCAACCCTGAGGGTATTAGCGAATACATTGCTTATATCGGCGGTCGACAATATCCGATCACTAATATGGTGAGAATTCCTTACTTGCAACCGAAGCTAAACAAATATATGGCATAATGCGGTATGACACTGTAAAGTAAACATCTACTACATTTCACAGATGTTTTTAAAACTATGGCGTCGTTATCCAGCAACATAATAAATACCTGGGTGTCCAAGGTTTTAGTAAACCTGTGATGGAGGCAGCCATTTTTGAAAATGTGGTGCATTGAAGACCCCAGCATAGATTCTCTGGTATATGCCTAAAATAAAACATAAAACTATATTTTATTTATTTTCCATATAAAGTACAATTCTGATACGTGTTTGATTTTCAACATTGTACACATCTGAAAAAAAATCGATTATTCCAAACATATTAAATTGTCCATAGTGCGCATATTGGTGACGTCATCGCGCGATGTTGCCAGTGCTATGGCGTACCAGGAAGGGGAGACGCTAGAATCCTGGCTGAGTGAGTGTATTCGCCTAATTATATCTCGATTTCATATACATTGTAATTGCATTGTTTTGAATGTTTGATTAACGCGTTTGTGTCGGTTTGATTGGTTACGTTATCCAGAGACACTGCCTTTGAGGCATCCTTGTTCTGGGATTTATCTTGTATGCAATCTCATTTTAAGTAGCCCTTTCAGGAAAACCCTTGCACTGAATCTGAATCAATTGTGGGTGGTGCTGCTTCAAGGCTACATCCAGGGGATGTGGCGGATGACTCCAGGCTAGCTCCCATTTAACTGAGACAGTTGACTAATATTGTGGTTTAGTTATCAAGCATCTTGAGTTGGCAGATGTCACTCACAGATCCCAGTGTAGATTTTGTCGGTGTCTCAGGATGCATGCGCTTTGTGCCATTGACGCTGCTGTTGTAGCGAGTGCAATGTCGAGGGGGAAAGAGAGATGACCCAATTACTATGTTGACTGTCAGTGAATTAGACTTTAACAAGCTGCCAAGTCTTCGCTGTAAAGGCATGTGTAAAACACCCTGTCTTTTTATTTGATCTGACTATAGATAAAGCCACCCATCCAACCAACAGACAGGAGGATTGGGAATACATCATCGGTTTCTGTGACCAGATCAATAAGGAACTAGAAGGGTGTGTCTTTTTCTGATTCACTTGATCACTTCAGTCATTTAGTGCCAGGCACAATCCCTGTATAACCACACAGTAGCTCTGACCCTAACATCCACCTGTCTACTATTTATTATACATTTTTTTGTCATCCTGATATTCAGTGTTGTTCATACTGTATATATACTGTGTATATCATATCCACCTACCTCATGTACATTACACCTGCGCAATTTTTTTTATTCATTCCAGTATTGTTTGCACTGTGCTATATATATAGATCACATCCACTGTCACTATGTAAATAATAATATCTGCACAATAATATTTATTTCCAGCACCTTTATAGCCTGCTCATTGCACCACTGTCTCACCAGTCTTACTACGTTGTTGTTTGGTTTATTTTGTGTATTTATGTGTACCATATATTGCAGTCGGTGACTCTTGTTGAGTGTCCTTTTTTAAGTGTTTCATGAATAAGCACATTGTGAGTCTATAATCCAGAGTCAAATTCCTCGTGTGTGTACACATACCTGGCGAATAAAGCTGATTCTGATCATACTATCATTTGTAAATGTATTATGCATTAGCTCGGTTTTGTATAGGTCTTGCACCATTAACAGTTTGGAGATGTGCCAATGTTAACCTATCTGTTTGTGTAGTCCCCAGATAGCTGTCAGGTTGCTGGTTCACAAAATCCAGTCGCCGCAAGAATGGGAGGCCCTTCAGGCTTTAACAGTTAGGTTTATTTTTGGTACTATTTCCTTTTAGCAAATATTGTGTAATATTGTGTATAGTGCAGTCTTGTTGGAGGCCACAGAGTATTGTCAGGCCAAGTGACCAAATGCTTAACAAAATCTTCATGTATATCCCCATCCAGGTATTAGAGGCATGTATGAAGAACTGCGGGAGAAGGTTTCATAATGAAATTGGGAAATATCGGTTTCTTAATGAGCTGATCAAGGTTGTTTCTCCCAAGGTAAATGAACAATATCCTGAATGCGTTGTTGTATTCTTATAGTATGTTCCTGTGTGTGACTATATGGGTGTCATTGAAAAAGATCTATATCATGCATTTCTAGTACATGGGAGATGGTGTGCCAGAGAAAGTCAAAACTAAGATCATTGAGATGCTGTACAGCTGGACAGTGGCTTTCCCCAATGAGGCCAAAATGAACGAAGCATACCAGACCCTACGGAGACAGGGTAAGATCTGCATATCAGACTCTAAGAAGACATTTTCTCGAATGAGGAAATTGCTTCTTCTTTTTACCAAACAGGCTTGGGAACTACCATTTAAATTCAGGAAGTAAATTCAAATCATGTCCTAAGGAAGTACATTTTGTCATTGCTTTCAAATGGAGCCCTGTTTCTGATGACCCTTCCCTATAGTCATTCTGAGGTATTTTCCTCTCACCTGTGAGGTAAATCAAATGCACCTTCTGCTCTACAGGTCTTATAACTACAGACCCTGAATTACCAGTCGACAAGACTCTGATTCCCTCACCTCCCACACGCCCCAAGAACCCTGTGTTTGACAATGAGGACATGGGCAAGGTGAGACATTGGGCTCCAGACTGTTTATTCACAGTACACATAACCTGTCAAGTGTGTCTTTGTGTGACTGTACACATGAGAAGTGACATTTTTCCCCCATGGTTGGTTTTAACACATGTTGAACTTGACAGGAATGTGTGTATCTCTAATGCAGACCTCAGAACATGAGTGCACACCAACTCTAAAGGGTAAACACTCATTGCATGCGACTATACTTTTGGGGGAAATGTGTTAATCCACATTAATTGTAATGAAAGCAATACAATTTTAAAATGGATTGATAGAATTGATCAATTTACCATTCCTAAAGAAATGGCATAGCAGTATATCTCTATGTTGATTGTTTTTTAAGGTACATTTTATAGGTCTTAGTTGTAGACATATTGCTGGAAATCCCTTTTTTCCTTGAAATGACTGGTTAATTCCTTCTACTATACACAAATCAAATATGCCCATTATTTGACCACGGGTTGTTTACCCAACCGTGATAAACTAAAAAGGTTGATAGGTTGCAAGTATGTGGGCTACATCAGTGCTGTGGTTGTGCTATTACAACACAATACCATGTCCTGTTTAATCTCGGTCTAGTCCTTGAGGTGCCTCTTGATATATAACCTTGTATTGATAATATAAAAACCTTGCAATAGTGTAAGTTTCCACTGAAGTGTGAGGGCTCGTTTATGTTCGACCTGCTGAAATTGACAGTCGGTTTTACAGAATGTGTGGCTAGTGTTGCCAATCCCAGTCGTATGCATGCTCAGTTTGCCACTGTACCAAGTGAAGGACATTCCCAGGTAGGGTGCTAATGCGCAGAACCATAGTGGAAATCGTATAATTATGCATAATTCATATTACTATGATGATTGGTCAATAAGAACATGCAAATAAGATGTCTTTGAAAGTGAGAAAAATCCCCAAATCTGGGTGCACAAATCTAATGATCACAATGTGTAGCAAAATGTAGTGAGAAGTCTGAGTTGATGACAAATGAGGCCAGTAATTCAACACTAGTCCTTTAGCCGGGTCTTAGAAGTCTGTATGTGGTATGCCGATGTTTGTTCCAGCCAGCACCAACACATCACATTTAACAAATAAACATTCCCTTTTGTCTGCAGCTCTTAAGGAATAAGATTGTTGATAACTGATATGCAGACAGGGTCAAACAGGCAGATGTCACTGTGCTGAATTGACAGGAACATGCATTTGTGTTTAGCTGCTAGCAGAGCTTCTGAGGAGCAAAAACCCAGAGGACCTACAGGAGGCCAACCGGCTTATCAAGAACATGGTGAAGGAGGTAAGCGACTGCAACATTACCTTTTAAGTGGTACAAAGGCACATTAAAGTGTAGTTAGGATTGCTTTTAGCAGGCTTGGGACATAAACGCATAACACATGTTTGGTCATGTTTTCATGAGATAACCTGCAGTAAGCATTTATACATGCTTATTGCAAGTCTTATAATTGACCATGGCATAATGAAGACAGTATAGAAATTGTGTTTGCAGAGCCGAGGTCCTGTGCTAAAAGTCCCTGCTCAATGCAACTATGTGGCCCTGCGCGAGAGTTGAATACCGTCTTTACCCCTCACCTTGCTCCTCTCTATTATATATCCGTATCCCATGGTCAAATTTAAGACTTGTTATAAGCATTTACTTGTCAGTTGTGTACTTGTTAGCAGCTGGTTCTCTATCTCGGTCATATGACTCTGTTCTCGAAGGTCAGGTGAATGTGTATACAGTAGAATAGCTATAAGGCTGTTACTACAATGATATAACCCTGATTCTCTCAGGACGACGTCAGGGTTCAGAAAGTGACCAAACGAATCCACACCCTGGAGGAGGTGGGCATCAATGTGAAACTGCTTAGTGAGATGCTGTCCCACTACGACAAGGACCGCTCCTCCCAGTCCGATCGAGAGATCATCAAGGTGTGTGTTTCTATCTGACGTCACACACACACACGTCACACACACGCTTTTAGGTGGTTACATGTTTCATCTTCTCAGACACCTCAACTGTGGCTTAGCACAGTTCTGCAATCCCAACCCTGGGCCTTAAACTTTGGTGGTTTGCAGATTTTAAGGTTGTGAAATCGGTTTAGGCAGTTAAGTGCTACAGCTTAACTTCAAACAGCAAACCGCAAAGGTCAAGCCCAGGGAGGCAGCTGCTACAGTGTGATAGAATTGAGTGATTTCTTGACTTCATTTTTTGTGTGTCTGTGTCAATAGATGGTTGAAACATGTCATATATTTGTTTCAAATCCAGGAACTCTATGATCGCTGTGACAAGTTGAGACGAGCTGCGTTTAAAATGGCGACCGAGACTGAAGATAATGACACAAGTTTAGGTGAGTAAACAAAGTTGGTTTTACCTTGTTATATCTCCATCATTATGGCATTGTTGTGCTATCTATTTAGGACCAACCCAAACCTTCTGGCCTTTGCTTTCAGGTGACATCCTGCAGGCCAGCGATGACCTCTCTCGGGTTATCAACTCATACAAGAAGATAGTTGAGGGCCAGGCGGTGAATGGAGACAATGAGGATCCGAGATCTAACGCTGGAGATAGTGAGTGATGGCACGCAGTGAAGACACAGACACACACACTCACTGTTTTTGTTCTCCATTCATCTCTCTCTCCCTCCCCTCTGTCCATCTCACTCTCCATTCTAGAGACCACGGGGAAGAATGACAACACAGAGACCTTGATCGACCTGGCAGGCATTGACATTATGAGCCCTCCACCTCCTCAACCAGCCCCGCTCCCATTGGATTCAGATCCCAGCCCAGCCAATCAACTGAGTTTCCCCATTCCAGTCCTGCCCCCTCCGCCAAAACGACTGGCCGGATCACATGCCAGTCAAAATAACAGTCCAAGTCATCCAGCAGCCGACAAGGCCCTCAGTGCTCTCTCTTTGCTTGACGATGAGTTGCTTTCTTTAGGTACTGTATTTTTTCCACTTTGTACTCAAATTGTCTCTTGTTCAGGACTTTGGCAACAGCTCAATGTCTTGTAACAATGCTAGCTGTTCTTGTACATTTGGAAATGGAGGAAAACCTGTTTTGAGTGTTCTCTAGAGATGAACAACTCTCACAAAAAATCAGAAGTTTGGGTAGTTGGGACTGAAACATTTGTCAAGTTTTGTGCTCATGCAAAATCTATTGTTTTCTTAAGAGTTAATGGACAGACAGCGACATCACTTTAATCTTTATGATCCATACCTGCCCATGTCAGAATGTTCATATAAAATAGCACAGACCTCATAACTGTTGCCATTGGCCATTTGTGGAAGCAGCCATTTAGCTCCAAAGGCTGAGGACTCTTGCCCTTCATGTTCAAGCGAAACTGCATGGTACTTTTGTCTCTGTATTTCTAAGGCCTGAACGATCCAGTTCCTTCTCTGAGCAGCCAATCGAAACCAAATCTGGATGAAATAGCGAATCAGTGGACTTCTATGCAGGTAGTTCTTTCCTTCGATGACTACAATTGGGAAAATACAAGACGTTACATTGGTAATGTGTGTCACTGAAATAAAATGCATGACGTGTAGATTAATTGTTAACAGGCTGTATTTATTTTCTTAGCCTTGGCATAGAATTGTTTTTTGAAGTAATTATTTGATGCCTTTTAATAGTTTATAACTGTCTCTTCCATTCTATCCGCATGTAGGCTCCTGACCCAGTTCTGGACCTCTTTGGTAGTATAGTGGCGACGGGCCCAATATTTCCTCCAGTCCAGCCAGCACCAGCCCCTGCCACCAGCAGCCTCCAGGATCTTCAAGATCTGGCCATGTTAGACTTCGGAGAGCCAAAAAGGTTCTGACTTAACCATACCTTTTTTGGTACTATTACAGAAATACTCAAGTTATTCTATTATCCATATTGAATGTGATTATGTGCTTCACTACATGGCTGAAGTGAAGCAAAACCTCTGATGTTAACATAAGGCTCAAAATGTAAAATTGTGGAATTCAAAGTTGTTTTATACCGCGTAGTGGGAACACATGGTACTGCAGTGGGGCTACGCTCCAAAAATAAAGGAACATTTCTTGTTTTTATATTCTATACTGCAGGACAATATACACGTACATTTGAGAAATATAATTATTAATATAAAACCCTACATTTGAGTACATTTTTCATTTTTTTTATCCACTTGGCCACAAGGTGAAAAATGTAAAAGTTGTATATATTTTGGGGTGGGCACATGAAATTGCTCCTCCAGCACTCCCTTTTCTTTTTAGAGTGGAAGGTTGTCAGTAGCAGTGTACCCTGTTATACTTAATCACACTACTTATATTTCTTTCTAATGATTTCAGACAGCTCATGTATGTCTGTGGTTTACAGTTCACACGTTGGCGGTGGCTTTGGGAAAGCAGCCTCCAGGGTCCCCCTCTCCTCGACCCCCCTCCTCCCAGGCCCCACGCCCGGCTCTCCTGCAGTGTCCCACGCCAAGGCTCAGGCCCTGAGCTCTGCCCCGGGCAGCCCACTGTTCCACACGCTGTCCCCCGTCCACCAACCCTCCCTACAGGGGAGCAGCCCGTCACGGGGGCTTGGACCAGAGGCCTCCCTGGGCAATGTGCACGTTCCCTTGGAGGCAATTAGACCCAGTGAGTCCTGAAGAGAGGGAGGGGGAAGGAGAGTGTGGGCGGAACCGGGTGACGTGTACACCCCAATCAAATGGAACCTCACCACCTTTTATGCATGCTTACATGAAATAAAATCGATATAGCCTACATCAGCCTCTCGGTACCTGTCCTGTTCCTCACAGGTAAAGTGCTCCCGGTAACGGCCTACGACAAGGACGGGGTGCGTGTGCTGTTGAACTTCGCCTCAGACTGTCCCCCTTGCAGACCAGACGTGCTGGTGTTGGTGGTGTCCATGCTGAACACTGCCCCACTGCCCGTTCAGAATGTGGTCTTTCAGGCGGCTGTGCCCAAGGTAATAGGTACAGACGTCCTGACAGGGTTTTGCAGCCAGGGGGAACGTGTGCATTATGCATACACAATCAGTATTCTGACAGTGATGTATTCAGTCAACTGTCTAGCACACACCGTATCTACACTCATCCACAAACACCCCACATTGTGTGGCTCACTTAGTGGTTTGCGACGCCGGACGTTTGGACTCTGTTCCCACCGGGGCCTTTGTGAACAGGTCTTCCCTCACTACTCGGTCTGGATAAAGATGGTAAATGTAAATGTTCTACCCTCTTTAAGCCGTCTACACCTTGTCTTCCAGTCGATGAAGGTGAAGCTGCAGCCTCCGTCAGGAACAGAGCTGGCTCCATTTAACCCCATCCTGCCTCCAGCCTCCATCACACAGGTCATGCTGCTTGCCAACCCCCATAAGGTACGAGGGCCAGGAGTATTTCCCCCGTGAAGTACGAGGGCCAGGAGTATTCCCTGGTCGAGTCATGGTGTTATGAGCAACTAAAAGTTTTTAAAAAATGATTTACTTGAATGTTTGCTTTTTAGTGCTCAATACAGAGACTCAGTTCATCTGCCTGTAGTTCCTGGTATGTGATTTCTTTCAGTGGATTGTACGGGTGAGAAGAAGTTCCAAGGCTCCGTGTCTTGCAATGTGTTTTTAAGAGTGCAAGTGTCAAGGAAATTCTCTAGTCCAGGGGTGTTCAAACCATTCCATGGAGGGCCGTGTGTCTGCGGGATTTTGGTACTTCCTATGAATTCGTCCCCAGTTCACACCTAAACGACCAGGTGATGTTAAACTCACCAATTAGTAACCTAATAAGTCAATCAAGTACAAGGAGAGAGCAAAAACCTGCAGACACACGGCCCTCCGTGGACTAGTTTGGACCCAATGCTGTAGTCCATGTGAAATCTCTTTCTGACCCTCTAGGAATGTGTCTGTTGCAGGAAAAGGTGCGTCTGCGCTACAAGTTGGCTTTCACTCTTGGGGACAGGCAGTGCGCAGAGGTGGGTGAGGTGGATCAGTTCCCCCCGCCCAACAGATGGGGTCACCTATAGCCACTGCCATACACCACAGAGCTGAGTCTGGATGGGCCAAACCAACACTCTATGATGGGGGAGTTAACCACACATCCCAGAGAGAGATCAGTAGGCAAAGAGAGGATACTAAGGTTTGCGATGTTACAGTATCGGTATATCATTCCTTTTTCTCTTTTGTTTGCTTTGATGTTTACCATCTTTGTGGCCTAGTTGATAAAGGCATTTGTGACTTTGTGAGCATAATATAGCACACCAATACAGGCTTGCACTGAAGTCAAAGCCAGTTTTTTAATAGCTTGTTTTGCTTTACAGAGCTTGTATTGAATTTTATTCCTGGACTGTATCTAGAGGGGTACTAGATCTTTCCATTTCTCAGCAATGTATTCAAAGATGAAACAAGTGGTTGTTTTGAATGACAGTCTTCATTGATGAAGTGTTTTCTTTAAAGCAGTAGTCAATCACAAAGCATTCTCACCACCCTGTTTTGATAAAAGCTGTCCTTAGGGCTGAAGAAATTCACAGGACAGACCATTTTACATTTGAGTAATTTAGCAGACGTTCTTATCCAGAGAAACTCACAGTACTGAGTGTAGTTTTACACTTCACTGACCTTTCATAATGGTGGCAGGCAGGGAAGTCTAGTGGGTGGAGCATCTGAGCAGTCATTGAAAGGTTGCTAGTCAAATCTCAGTGTCACAGTGATAAAAGCAGCCAACCCCAATAACTTCCAGATCCTTGCTGAAATAATGAGTTCTCAAACTTACATGGTTTAATAAGAGAACAAATGTGTATGAATTCATGGGTAGGCCATCTAGTGTTTGTTTACATAGACTAACAACAGTTAATCTTTTTGGTTGTGTATGACAGTGAAACTAAGCACATAAAACAATGAGTTACTGTATATCGTTAGAGACATTCATCCAATATGAATCTCATTGCTGTGCCAAATGTATGCAGCAAGTGACATCCACAAGAACACAACACATGTATTGCCCGCAGGACTAACAGCACATGCGT
>JACXGJ010006405.1:0-34531 GCA_016801105.1 Esox niger | reverse complement strand
GGAGTTGCCCATGTAACTATCACAGGCTTGAGGGATAGGACCAGTGACCATATGTTGGAACAACCCATACAAGGGTCATTTAGGCCTTTCTTATTGGAGGGTATTTGGCTGGGTTTGACCCTAGGCCGCCTCCCTTGTATTATAAGTACTGTGGAACTTCCTGTATTCTTTGGAGAAGCACAAAGGAACATCAATGTCTTATGCTGAATAAAGATCGCTCTCCCCTGACTTTGGTTGCATGACTTTGTTCTTGAACATCATCAGAACAGGAAGCTAACAACATAATATATCGCTAGTTTTCTAACTGAAACAGGTTGCTATTTTAATATGTTTTGAGGGGGTAACAGGCCGTGAACAGATTCTGGGGCAGGCTAAAAGACTTGCCCCTTTCCTCTCAGACTGAACAAATGCAATTTTTGACTATTGGTGCCCGCATTCTCAGATAGCCATGTATCGTCCATTTCCGCAACTTGTATCACTCAAGCAGATGTTGTCATTACTAACAATATTGAATGTGCCTGGCTGGCACCAAAACCAACTTCTTTCAAAGAATGATCATCAAATAAGACATTCAAAGAATTGTTAGAAAGCGAGAGTGCAAGCTTGTTTGTGTCCCCCTGAACAAACACGGCTGAGAGGAAGTGGGCATACCTGAACATTGGGAGCATTAAATATCATTTACAGTAAACATTGGTTCTAAATTAATTATTAAAGATTATTATATTTTACTTACAATGAAACACATTTTCACATTTCAACTGTTTTTTAAAACAGAAAATCTTTCTTCCTTTCCACATTTATGATTTCAATTTATGAATGGACACAGTGCGTACCACTATACCAAAGCTGCATTGCTAGTGGAAAACTACTCCACAATGGGTCTGAGAATTTCATCCCGGGACCTAACAGCAGTCAGGGTACCATTGGCTAGCATGTGGAGGTCTGTGCAACCCTCCAAGAATAACATTCACCATGGGGTCTCCAGACTCTTTCACGTCCGTCAAATTTGCTCAGAGTGAACTTGCTTTCATCTATGAAGAGATGGGGCGCCAATGGTGGACCTGTCAATTCTGGTGTCTTGTGGCATATGCCAATTGAGCTGCACGGTCCTGGGCTGTGAGCACAGGTACCACTAGAGGACGTTGGTCCCTCATGCCACCCTTATGGAGTCTGTTTCTGACAGTTTGGTCAGAAACATGCACACCAGTAGCCCAATGGAGGTCATTTTGTAGCTAGCAAGCAAGTTTATTTATATAGCACAATTCATACATATAAGCAATTCAATGTGCTTTTCAGTGAAATAATGCAATAGAATCAAAAACAGTTTACACAAAGGTTAGTCCTCTGATAGCACCAGAACTTGCATTACAATTGGTAAAATATAGCAGGATATACATTTAATAACACAATAAATTAAGAAGAGAAATATAAAATACAGCTTAATAATAAATCATAGAATAATAAAATATAAATAGAATATATAACATAGGATGCTAGAAAAACTATAACACTAAACAGTGCTATTACAAAAACAGGCTCACAGTGGGGTTAAGTTTGAGAGATCAGTCATAGGCACGTGAAAAGAGAAGTGTTTTAGCCTGGATTTAAAAATGGACACATTTGGTGAACATTTAAGATCTTTTGGTAGTTTATTCCAGTTGACAGCATAATTGCTAAACGCAGCTTCTCCATGTTTAGTTTGGACTCTGGGCTCTACTATCTGACCTGAGTTCATGGATCTTAGAGCCCTGCTCAGTTTATATTCTTCAAACATATCAGAAATGTATTCGGGTCTTAAACCATTCAGAGATGTATAAACTAAAAGCACCACTTTAAAGTCTATTCTGTAACTGACCGGAAGCCAATGCAAAGATTTAAGAACCGGAGTGATGTGCTCTGTCCTCTTGGTCCTGGTTAACATTCTAGGGCTCTGACATTGCACTTTCTGTCCTTCCTCACACAAAGGACGAGTCACTGGTCCTGCTGCTGGTATGAGGGCCTTCTATGGCCCTGTCTAGCTCTCCTCATGTCTCCTGGTATCTCCATGTTTTTGAGACTGTACTGGGAGACACAGCAAAACTTTTTGCGATGGCACGTATGTACAGTTAGGTCCGGTGATATTTGGACACGACACCATTTTCTAAATTTCTCCTGTGTTAGCCACCACAATGGATTTGAAATAAAACAACCGCGATGCAATTGAAGTGCAGACTTTCCGCATTAATTCAAGCGGGTGAACGGAAATTTCATATAAAACATTCAGGAAATGCAACCACTCATCTCATCTCATTTACTCTTACAGCTGTTATAGCTTCCTATGTTTGAAACATGACTTATTTTGTTTTATTCTATTTCCATTTTCTTATTCTGTTTTCTTATTATGCTGTATTATTATGCTTATATTTCTCTTCTTGATTTAATTTGTTATTAAATGTATATTTTGATATTTTTTACCAATCATAATGCAATGTCTGGTGCTATCAAAGGAATAAACTCTGTGTAAATTTAACAATCTGCAGACGACGGATAATGCAAGTTCTTGTGCTGCTGTTTAGACATTGATTTAGGGTATTTTCTCACAAAAGGACAGACGAGTTTATCCAAGTGTTGGAGCGGAAGCATTGAGATACCGGCGTGGTAACAATACCAGGGTGTTGAAGTTCCTACAGCTCCCCTGGTGACAATTGAGCTGGACAAGTGTAACCATCTGACTGTTTTAATTCTATTGCATTTTGTATTATTATTTTCACTGTAAAGCACATTTAATTGCTTCTATGTATGTATTTTGCTAAATAAATTAACTTGCTTGCTCGCGGGGGGCAGCAGTTCCAGCAGGGGACCCCAAACATCCCTTTCCCGAGCCACATTTGCCACCTCTGACTGGGTGATCCCAAGGCGTTCCCAGGCCAGTGTCGAAATATTATTTCTCAACCTAGTCCTGGGCCTACCCTGAGGTCTCCTCCCCACTTGACGTGCTTGGATACGTCCTAGGGGCATCCTTACCAGATGCCCGAACCACCTCAACTGGCTGATGCAAAGGTCTCTACTCCGAGTTCCTTAATGATGACTGAGCTTCTCACCCTATCTCTAAGGGAGACGCCAGCCACCTTTCTAAGAACTTATTTCAGCCACTTGTACCCATGATCTAATTATTTCAATCATGACCCAGCCTTCATGACCATAGGCGAGGGTGGGAACGAAAATTGACCGGTATATCGAGAGCTTTGCCTTTTGGCTCACCGCTCTTTTCATCACAACGGTGTGGTAAAGCGAATGCAGTACTGCCCCGCTGCTCAGATTCTCCGGCCAATCTCCCACTCCATTTCCCCCTCACTTGTGAACAAGACCCCAAGATACTTGAACTCCTTTACTTGGGGTAACGCCTCATTCCCTACCCGGAGGAAGCAGGCACCCCAGTGCCTCTGAAATCCAAGCATTCCCAAGCCATCACACTGCCTCCAGTGTGTTTTACAGATGATGTTGCATGCTTCAGATCATGAGCCATTCCTAGCCTTCTAAACACTTTTTTCTTCCCATTATTCTGGTACAGGTTGACCTAAGTTTTTTCTTTCCAAAGAGAGCTGTTCCAGAAGTGTGCTTGCTTTTTTAGATGTTTTTTGGCTAAGTCAAATCTGGCCTTTCTATTCTCGAAGCTTTATATTTGCTCTCATTAAGTATTCTCTTTATGGCAGACTAGGATAATGATATTCCTACTTCCTGGAGAGTGTTCTTCACTTGGCTTATGTTGTGAAGGGGTTTTTCTTTCCCATTGAAATTATCCTACAATTATGCACCATTGTTGTCTTCCATGGACATCCAGGCTTTTTTTGTGTTGGAGAGCTCACCAATGTGTTCTTTTTTTCTCAGAATGTACCAAAGTATTGATATGGCCACTCCTTTTTTGCAGCATAGGGATGGCCTGTTTCACTTTCATTCAGAACTACTTTGAGTGCATATGCTGGGTTCACAGCAACAGCTTTCATATCCGAATGCTACAACTGGAGTCAACTCCAGACCTTTTACCTGCTAAATTGATGAATAACAAAGGAATATTCACACCTGTCCATGAGAAATCTTTAAAGCATAACTGTCCAATTACTTGTGGACCCTTGAAAAAGTCACATTAAAGAGTTGTAATCCTTAACCCTTCCTCCAGTTTGGATGTGAATGCCCTAAAGCTGAGAGACTGCACTTTAAGGCCATATTCATTTAAGTATAACTTGAAAATATTTCAGTAAACAGACAATAACAAAACTTGTGTCAGTGTCCAGTTATTTCAGGATCTACCTGTTTGTGCCATCCTGGAGATGCTGGACTACCTGTGCAACCTGAATAGGCTGCAGGTACCACCAGATGCTACCAGTAGTGACAAGGACACTAGCAAAACTGGAGAAAAATCCGTCAGAAAGGATTAGGAGAGAGCAATATTCGGTAGCCACCACCTGCAAAAACAATCCCTTTTTGGGGGTTGTCTTCTCTTTCTGGCTCTTTTTGGTTGTTTCCTCTCCAGTGCACCTGTTGCCACTTTCATTTGTACCAAAACAAGTGACATTGATTCACAATTGCTTATGCTTCCTAACTGGACAGATCGATATCGCTGAAGTTTAATTGACTTTAACTGATGATTACATGTTCCCTTCTTTTTTTGAGCTGTGTACATTCAGTACTCTGTGGCACTAGCATCGATTTTTCAAACTGAATACTGATGAAAGAGTGAATTTGGTGACTTCAATCTGGAATTAGCAAACTATTTCCTATTGCCACCACACGCAGCTTCTGTTTTTCGGCAATTATGTCATCGAGGTGGGCATGAAATTTAACCTCAACAATCTACGTGAAAATAAGTAGCTTCGCTAGTTTTCCCATTTTGGTCAATGGACTTCAGCATTGAATTTATCATTGAGGAAAATGCCGCGGTCGTATTATGTTTGCAAGGTACAAGGGACATGAGTGAGAATAGAAGTTTCACTGGTTTTAATGTAGTAATCAGATGAATGCCTGATTGATTGGCGATATCCAGCAAAATAATCTATCTTGCTGCTTGAATCAAAGCAGAAAGTTAGTGCATTTGACTATAACCAGATGGTCTCATCACAGGACATTGGATAAGGACTCGACAATATAACAAAAATTTGAACTGGGTTTGCTAATAACTTGGTGTTTGTCTTGCTAACTTAGACATACACCTGCCTGATAGTTTTTTTTCTTTTTAGGCCTAATAATATGAAGTATTTTGAATGGTCCCTGTGTATGAAATGTGCTATACAAATGAACTAGCCTTGCCTTACACACTTGTTCGCAAATGTTAAGTAGCTGCTTTTTTGAGAGCCGGCCATTGGTTATCTCGAACCTAGAACTATTTTCTAGTTTATTTTTGGAATAAAAAAAAATCTCCAGCACCATAGGACTTATGAGGGGGCGAAATCTGTTTCCATTCATGAATTTGGATGACGCTAATAGGGCTAATGGCAGACTGGGACTGAGCTGAATAATGGATTGTCATAACTCAGGGTATGACTTTTACCCAAATATGAATCTGAGCCGAACTATCCCTTTAAGCATACTTGAAATACATGAAAGTCCAGCAACCCCAGCAGAAAAACCAATGATTAATAATTCAAGTTAAATAAATTATTAGCTGTAATTTATTTTTATCACTGCTAGCCAAGGCAGAAAAATATTCTGTCTAGAGTAACCAAGCAAAATGCTAAAGTCAGACAGTGTCCTATGCCAATCATGTTACATACCGTGTAATGGGATGACTGTGCTACAGAAAATGTGTTAGCTTTTAGGGCTTGTAGAGAGAGCGGTCATGGTCTTATTAATATGTTTGTGGGCAATTAGTAAATCTGATTGGTCTCAGATCTAAAAACAATCAGTCAATACAAGTCATAACACTGCATTAAACTGTTTCCATGTCAGATTTTAACTGGGAGCCACCCTGTACACAGTGGACTGAGCAGCACAGGTGGAAGTGAGAGATCAGTGTGCTCTGCTCATCAGGGTCTTTCTGTAGTGGGTCACAACAAGGATTAACTATTTGGCCAAGAGCTATTGCGTAAAAACTAAATATGTTTCAATCTTTGTTGACTTTACAGGTAATCAGCTTGTTTCCCTCCGTCCATTTGGTTGGTTAATGAAGCCTGAAGCATTCCTCAAGCTCCCATTGCAGTGTTTCTATTACATTTTTTTGGAAATCACACTGTGCTTTTAAATGAAAAGACTCCAACAAATAATTTCCTGTATATTGTGTGACTCGCCTATGGCTCCTTGAGGGGCTTGGTCTGATCGTGTCAGTGTTTGCAGTCAAACTGAAAAATATCTACAAAACCAGTTTATATTGGCTGATTGTCTTAAGGATACCCCCTTGCTCAAAACAACAGTAATTTCTTCCATCCAACTTAAACAATGATTAGCATAATGTTAACAAATGTAGAAACAAATGTATGTGGAAATATAGTCAAGGAAACAGGAAACTTGCCTTATTTTACGACAAGTCTCTAGGTTTTTCCTACATGTTTATGAACTGTGTGATCCCTTTTTTGTATTACTGTTAATCCGTCAAGAATCACAGACAGTGGGCTCTAGGCATAGCCGGTAGTCGGTTGTGTATAAACATTCACTAAAGCAGTAGTTGTGGTAGTAATAGTAGCTTGTATTAATGGCCGAATATTGACCTCTGTTGATTTTGTTAGTCATTCTCACTCAGATATAATTTTAGGATGGCATAAGTTATGGCAAAAGGGCTAGAATTGTTTAAATAAAAATGCATTTACACCATGGTAAAATGAGTAGAATTGCAGACAACTTGCTTATAAACAAAAAAAACGTTATCTATGTATGTCCCATGACAGAACGTCTCAAAGTATGGGAATGTCTGTTGAAGTTAACATATTTCTATTAGCAATGGGGTGTGTATGTGTTTTTTCTCAGTTGTTGTCCAAAAACAATCTTGCAAAGTTCACTGTAAGGTATCACAAAAGAAATATTATTATACTATACTGTTAGTTTAGTCCAGGGCTCTGCAGCCTATTCTAAGCTCCCTGTTGGGAGGAGCACTCCACAGTGTTGGACACAAGCTGTGAAACAACACCACCTAAATTATAGGTCAATAAATGGATAGATGGGTGCAACATAGACACTGTTCAATTGTGTCACCATTGGAGTACTACTTGGGCAGTTGACTGCAGTGGATGGCGGAGAAAGGACAGCTGTGCTACCACACCATCGGCTTGTCTCCCAAGCAAGAGGACTACTGTACAGTATCATAGCACAGCAACCTACAGTGGTGCAGTGCGGGTGGTGTTGGGGGCAGGGTCAGAGAAGGCACTTTTTTCTACTCATAGATACTCTGGTTTCATGTATTTGTGACAGAGCCTCTGAATCAATGTTCATTCGGTCTCTGCGTGTGTGTTCCTCATATAGAGCTGCTGCTGCTTCTGCTAATCTCTAACAGACAGGCAGACAGGATGGATAGTGTGAACATAGATACTAGGCTGTCAGTTGTCTCTAATACCTCTTTTCCATCTTCCCTTCTTACACAACCCCAAGGGGAGAGTCAAGCGGAAAAACAAAACTGATTGAGAATAAGGTGAGATGTGAACGGACCAGCTTCCTTGGCTCCAGTGGAAACCAAATCTAGCAAACTTGGCCAGCCTTAGTGGCAGGTGAATCACATCTGAGAAGGAAGCATGAGTGATCATGCTATACAGCACACAGACTAAAAATAGAAGGGTAATATTTGACACCCAAGCTGGAAAGGCTCAGGGCTAGCCCCCGCAGCAGCAGAAACTGTAACGGAGCTAACCCCTTCACCGAGCTGACGCATGTTTATGGAGGTAAAGGTCTTTCTGGGGGGGTAGAAAGAGGGGGAAGGAGATCAGTGAGAAAAGGGATAGAGGAGTGAAAGAGAGTGAAGGGGCTGAAAGGGGGAGGGATAGAAACAAGTGCAGTAAATAGTGCAGTACATTTCCATAGTGTTAATGAGTCTGGGGAGGTCCTCATTTCATGAGCAGCCAACAGCCAAATACAAGCAGTAAGAACTAAGCCCTATGGAGCCTAATCTGAGACACCACATACACCTACAGCTTCAGGCCTGACAGCTTGTTTTGCAGAGTACATAATATGCATTTGTTTTTCAGCTGTTTATTAAAAGGCCAGTGGAGACTGATGGTGGTGTGGCTATCAGGCCTGGCAGAAGTATGGGAGAGAAGAATCTCTCTACACATATCTATTTTTATTTCATCAGGTAAGTACTGTCTGCTAAGAACACCTTGTTATTCATGGCAAAAACTTGTTAGCAATTAGGATTTTCTAAGTCATATGCTCTATCCAGGCACACTGCAATGCATACCTACTCAGGCCTTATTGAAGTTTTTGTAGTGAGGTCAGTGGCAGGGTTAGCACTGGCTTAACCAGAAATGTACTTTTGTCATGTCCACATTCACTATACAGTACAAAAAAAATGTTCCAAAAAACACACTTGACATTAGCTATTTCCCATAATCAAGGAACATTTTTTAAATCTTGTAACTGTAATATGAGAAATAATAAAATTTATAGCAATGAGAAACGGAATGACAGACACCAGTTTGTTAGCCCCAGTCAAAGAGTCCTTAGAACATTTCTATCATGAATTGGAACCATTCTAATGGATTCCTATTTATGGTCAAAATACTCTAAGAGAAGTTTTTGCATCATATTCATTAAACTATTGAGCAAGGATTCATTCAAATACACAGTAACATTTTAATATGCATTATTTCATTGTAACTATTCTATTTCCAGAATAACTGATCTGCAAAAAACGATTGGATTATTGCTTTTAGTTGTGTCCTGTAGTTACATTGAAACGTAGAAATGAGATGATTAAAGCTGAAGGATGTAACTTTCAAAACCTGAAGTCAGTTCACTCTTAAAGCCCCATATGTTATCTGTGCACTTTATTCAGCACATCTAAAGAAAAATTATTCATACTAGCTGGGCTAGTAAACCAAGCAAACAGCATATACAGACCTGCATGAATTTGGCACCCCACCCAATGCAAAACTTTGGCAAAATAGGCTCAGTCGCTCCGTTTGTGCTGTTAAAATTTTCATTTGTGCTGCTGTCATTTCATAGATATTAAACAATATTTTATAGTTCACTCAGCCCACCAACATCCTCCAAAATCAACGAAATTGGTCTCACAAAAATGTTTGTGCTTTGTTAGTGCCGGTTTGTGCTGTTAAAATTTCTGTATTACATATATTAGACATTTAATTACTGGCGATGATGTCAGTCAGCCTCCCAACATGCTCCAAATTCAACCAAAATAGGCTCCTTTGTTTGTGCTGGTTTGTGCCGTTAAAAGTTTCGTTTGTGCTGTTGCAGCGTTTTATATATTAGAAATTTTATTTAAGGTGTCACCAGCCCCACAACCGGCTCCTCAAAATAAGCTCAATCATGTTTGTGCCTCTAAAATGTTTGTTTGTGCTGCTCCAAGGTCACTCTGCCCCCCACATCCTCTAAATTCACCCATACCAGTATTGTTTATTTGTTTTTTGCTTGTGCTGGTTTGTGCCGTCACAAATTTAGTTTGGGCTGCTTCAATGTTTTAAATATTAGACATTTAATTATAGGCTGTGGTGTCACCAGTCCCCTAACATGCTCAAAATTCCATCGAAATAGACTCAATCGTTTGAGCCAATTTGACCCATTTGGAGCAGTTTGGAGGGCTGAGTGACGTCATCACCAAAATGTAATGTCTAACATAGAAAATAAAGCACCACAAATGAAAAATGTTAGCAGGTAATATACAGACAGCACTTCACCAATTTATCCACAGAAATGTAGCTAGTTAACCACATTTGCCAATTGTTTTAGCCAGGTAATTAGTTATAGCCAGTTTCTAACAATATGAGGCTATTCTAGGTAGCTAACATTGTCCTTGCTGGCAAACTGACATTATTAGAAGCTGGTAGTCGTAGCAAAACTTGTGAACTATTTCTGCTGGATAGATGTACAGTCTGTAACAACAGCCATATCTGCTCTGTCTGTATAGCTAACCACATTAACACAAATAGGGCGATTACTAACAACAGTGTGAAGTTAGCTAGGTAGCTAGCGTTTTGGTTAACTTTACTTTCTTATTTAACAGAAAAATTGCCACATCAGCATTGAAGTTTAATGCATTTTGCTCCATCAATTCCATCCATTGTGGATAGGCAGCGGCACCAATGTTCACGCCGAACAGCTTCTGTCTCCCTCTTTTTTTACCAGATTTGCTTTCTTTCGATCTAAACTGTATTTTTTTAGGTACCATTCTAAACTTCTTGCATTTTTTTATAAAATTGGCTAGCGTCTCTCGCTGCTTGATACACAAAATGAGAGTAGCCACTTACTTGTTTCATCACGCCTCAGGCGCTTGTTTGATACGGCAAACGCATCAGACTTTCCTGCCACTGCGAGAGCCAACCACTTTTTTCCTTAGGAGCAGTACACCATATAGAGGTTTTTCAGATGCGGGCCTGGGACCATCTGATATGACAGGAATTCATCCACAATCCAGATTAAAATACTGTGTTGTGTTAAAGCAAAAAGCGTATGGTCATCAGCTTTAAGTTAGTATTTCATTCCTGTCTAATTTTGTCCCTACTCTGCCATTAATCCTTCCATCAAGGACCAAAATTACGACCATTAAAACATGAAATTCTAGGGCAAAGAAGCCTGCAGGCAAGATCATTGCTTAGCCCAACCTAGTCACCTACTAATGCCTGCGCCAATTGGCATTTGGGTTTCTAATTAAAATAACAAAGCCATTTTGAAAGTTATACACCATGACTATTCAGAAATAAGCGTATTTTACATTGTTTCATTGTCAGACCTGACAAAGAGAAAACAATTTAGAGACTATTTACCTGTTTTTTTTACCCTATTTTCTTACTTAATCAGCCAACAGCCCAGGCCACTTGGTACCCAGCCCACTACCCAAGTGGTACCCAGGCGCTAATCACCCCTCGCTGAATGCATGACATCAATGGATGAATGTGCAATACTCCCAGATGAATGAAAACTTAACTAATATTGAAACATAATACAAATGATATAGGCTACTTATCACATGTGTTTCCTTGGAGATTCAGCTTATTGCGTAGGCTAATTCATCAAATGTACAGCGAAAATTTAAATCTACATTATTTTAGGAGGGAAAGAGAAACTAAATCGCACACACATCCAATGTCTTAGTGAAATAAATGTAAAAAAGGATATCTCCTCTTTCTACTAACTCTTCTTGGTTTATTGATTACTTATTCATGTCACATATAGAAAAATATATTATGCCAGTAATCTATTAGACTAGAGCTATGCATTGGCATTAAAATAGTTTCAGACCTTATCTTTGTATTTTTTAAAAACTTTTTTAGTATGATGAGACCTTCAATACAAACACCTTCTTGTATTTTTCTAATTCATTAACCTTTTAAAACAGACAAATTCAGTAATTCATTCTTTTTTAGACTTCTATATAGTTTGATGACGACCTAGTTAATGAACTGATGCTCTGGATGGATGGTGATGCTGCGGAGGAAAATGTCCTGCTAAAAGGGACGATTCGTTTGCTAATGACGCCAAATGGCGTTTGGCCCTGGCTGTTATAGGGGGTAAAAAAGGCCTGGCGGTTCTAGTGTTAACAGGCATTTTACTGGTTTTGGGAAACAGCACCCCCCTCAACATGCAAGGAGTGATTGCAAACAGTTAATATCAAGGCAATAGAAAGAATAAAACTTATATAATAAGTGTGTGACTGGATGTGAATGTAATTGAATGCAATTGGTCAACTGAGAAACATGTAAAACAAGAAATAAACTAATTAAGAATCCTTTTCAAAATTAACCATTCACTTGCCTGAAACCCCACCTCTACTTTGTCAAGAAGTACATTGATTTCTTCAGCTCAGAATGCATGTTCTCTTGTGTTTTGTATTCTAAACAATTATAATAGATTGTTCCAAATATGATTTATATTCCCTGTTAACCAATCATGTGTTGTTTGCTATGTGAATAAAGTAACATTCTTTACAGCTACCGGAGGAACTGATAATTGGATGTCACATGATTGATTTCCAGAGATATGATTTTGATTGGCTGAAGTCCACCTCATTGGTTGCAAATAACAGTTTTGTCCACATGAATCTCACTACTTTGAGTTTTACACTTTCTTATTGATGCCTAGTAATAATTGACTACATCGTCAGCGATATTATATGCTTCTAATAAGTGAGCAAGCTCTATTGAAATGCTATTATTTTACCATATTTTATTTTAACATATTCATCGCATAATTCCATTCCAAGCCACAAAGATGGCCTAATTCAATTTGAAATGTCTGTAATGTGGAACATACGATGCACTATATAAAGAGTGACCTATCTGGTGGTTTGGGAAAGAAGCGTAGGTCCGTCGTAACAAAGTCCATCTTAAGGTTATGTGTATCATTAAACCATGTTAAATGCTATGTTATCGGGAAACTGGGCCCAGGTCAATCCTGACACCAAACTTCTGATAGCTGACCATTTTATTTACCTGAGCTGGGTTCTGCAAACAACAAGCCATTCTCAAAAACTGAGTATCCAGGCAAGAAGGGCTCTAGTGAGGGATACTACCAGGAGGCCTATGGCTACTCTATAGGAGTTACAGTCTCTCAGGTCTGAGCTGGGTGACCCTGTGCACACTGCAACAATAGCAAAGTGTTTCACAAAAGTGGCCTTTGTGGGAGTGAAAAGGGTCACTACTGGAAAGAAACATCGTCTAAAGTTTGCCAGAAGACTGTGGAAGACTCTGATGCCAGGTTGAAGAAGATTCTATGGTCTGACAAGACTAAAATAGAGTTATTTGGCCTCATTGCTAAGCACTATGTTTGGTACAAGCCTAAAAGCTCACATTATATTGAGAACATGAACCCTATCAAGAAGCATGGTGGTGGCAGCATCATGCAATGGGTATGCTTCTCTGCATCAAGGACTGTAAGAGCTTGTTAAGATAGAGGGCAGAATAAAGGCAGCAAAGTACAGAGAAATCCTGGAGGATTTCTGCAGGAGACCTGAAACTTGGGATGAGATTCATTTTCAAGCAGGACAATTACCCCAAACATACAACCAAAGCAACAGTGGAGGGGCTTAAAAACTAAAATATTTGTAAAGAGTGTAAAATTGCTGTTGGTCTAAGGTCCTCATCCAATGGAGCTTGAGCAATTTTCAAAAGAAGAATGGGAAGAAAAGGCTGTGTCCAGATGTGTAAAACTGTTTGTTTGTTGTATAGTATGTTGAATCCAACACTTGCTAATTGTTGGATTCCAACACTTGCTAAGAGACTAAAATATTTTAACAAAGCTTAAATTATTTTAATTTCTATTGTACAATCATACTGTAGGTTTAGAAAGTACTAAACCTATAGAAGCCACATTACAAAAACATAATCTGTACTTGCAAAAAAACGTATTCATCAGTATTTGTGCATTTTCTCCATCTTAAAGGAATAGTTAGATTCCAGCCCATGAGGCACTTTCTCGTGTTCATTCAACGGTGACTTGCTAATTGGAATGGAAAATGCATTCAGGCCTATTCACTTGAAAATGTAATCCATTTTAAAACCTGATTGAGGTGCATAATTAATAAATACATTTTGTCAGGTGAGTGGCCTCAACCCAAGCCATGTCCCCAAATGACTGAACAGGCAGTCAGCACATGCAGCCTCAAATACAGTATTTCTGTTTACATTTTTCCTACTGAAATTATCTGATGTTTTTCTATCCCTTGCTCTGATTAAGGTAAGGAAGTGCACTTGTTGTTCTTTCTCTTTAAATTATTTAAAGTATTCCTTGGAAATCCAAATTAGAAAATGGATTAAGGAGTGTTAGTGTCCATTATGTTAATATATTGTTTTCTAGCTAGATATCTAGCTAGCTTGAAGCAGAGCAATATAGTAAGTAGCTTTGTTCAAGGGAGAAGCAGGTTTTTCAACATGCAATATGTTTAGACAATTACATATAAATAAAAGAAGCTTCTAAAATCAGTAATGGTAACTGGATTCAGGAATGCCAGCATATATTATTGATCTCAGAGAACAGGAAGGGTATGCATACGTTGGTGTCCAAAGGGTTTAATGCATTTTGTCACTTTTAACAGTTTTTTAAAGGAAATAAAATCTTCATAATCGCTTTTTTATACCCTACCCTGACTGCCAAAATGGTCCACTCTGGCATCCCTCTGAAAATTATAACTGTGGTTAATTTTCAATGCATGGAGATTTGTTCTGTGAAGACAGAGCACAGCAACACTCCTCTAGCTCTTTGATTTGGAGGTAAAGATAACAGACGCCATGCTACTGATGGCAAGTCTGCCCTGTTTTTACAGTTTCCTAGTCTAGGAGAGGATAGATGCAGACTGACAGGAGAGCTTTTCTTTGAGTAATGGGGCAGGTGTGTGTGTGTGTGTGTGTGTGTGTTTGTGTGTGAGCGCACAACTCCAGAAAACCCTATAGCCCTAAAGGGAAAGTACTAATTTTTTATCGTAATACTATATATATTTTTTTGTAATAATAGAATGTCCATTATATATATATATATATATATATATATGCACTAATATTAAAATGATCATGTTTCACAGCATTTAATCAAAATACATCATTTGGGGTGCATAACAAAAGCTTATCCTAAAATGCAGAATATCTATCGGTCAATACATGGCGCACCAGCATTTGTAGTAAAAAAATAGTTATCCCCTCTCACCAAAACATAATATTATATAATATTTCAAGCCTGTACCCAAACAATGACAGACAGGTGCAATAAAAATGTCTCAGTTAGAAATAAATAGGTCATTTCCTGGTTTCTAAAGTTCTACACTGTTTACAACATTTCTGTTACAAGTAAGAAAACAAGATCAGTATCGTGGTGTATGGAATTACTGTTATTATTATTTTGTTTTAACAGCTTTTTAAGCTGTAATGAAAGCGTGTGCACTATAAAAGCAGAGTTGGTTTGAATATGAAAAGTTCATGCAGCAATTCACAAGGCGGGAGCAACAACATAACCGAAAGACCAAATTATATTTAAATATACCTGAATAGGGGACATTGTTTGGGAAAATGGTTTCAATTTGTTTACTGCTGAAATTTAGATCATTTCAATTGCAATATAATAAAATGTAAATACAAATTCAAATACACTTTCGCTAACTAAATGAAATGTTTTTGGTAATTTCAAATATAGTTTCTGCTTTAAAGATATGTTAACAGCAGGATTTTACAAAATGTATTATGAATTGTATTACTGTAGTATGAACTAAATAGCATTTCAAGGTGCACCCTGGTCAGATGATACCCCCACTGAAATCACAAAGTTCCTACAAAAACACAGTTTCAAAAGTGAGCTCACCCTATCATAGACATATGACCACCAATCACCATAACAACAAAAAGAGGTTCAGGGGTGCAGCAGGTTAGGGAGTGTGATACTCTGCTCTCTGTTTTATAAGTCTACAGTTCCATTGTAACTCTTGCCATGTCTTCAAAGCCAATGATGTGTTTGCCAAGTGGGACTTTCCAGCTGGAAAGAGAATTGAGATGGATGAAAATGCGACTGGACTGCAGCTTTAAATGGTCTGTCTCATTTTGGTGAAAACTCTGACATGCCAGTGACAAGGGAAAATATGAATATGCCTACTAATCAATTTTTTTTATTAAGATCTCATTTTGTTCCTAAGAGAGTTGTCTATGCCAACATGACATCTACATGAACATGTTTGTCCAGACTGCCTGATGTCATGATGGGTGTCAGCATTTCTTGACTGGAAGAGTCAAAGCTTCCAAGGAAACTTGGTCCTTCCAGTATGACACAAGTGTATGGACTTGGGACAGACTGTAGTAATTGCAGCCACATCGAGCAGTATTTTCCAATGAGGGTACTAGGAGCCTCTCTTAATAGCTTCAGAATACCGCCCTGTGGCACAATCCTCACTTGAATTTAACGATTTGTACATTTAGCTATTGCACCCAGCAAGATCATTATAGCCTCTCTTTTTCCCCAGACTATTCGGGTCATCCTAGTTCTACCAATGCAAAATGAAATGTGGGTGGGGTTCGAGTTCGTCTCATTAACTCAAACAAGGGCAGCTCATTAGCATAACAAGCAAAATATGCTGTCCATTGTCCTATTTATGTGTGGAATTTTGGAGAGAACATTAGACAAGGGTTTCTTGTTTACGGAGTGGGGGAGGTGCTGTGTCAGTCCATAAACAGTGTTAGCACTCGGTATGAAGACTCTTGTGTTTAACAAGGGAGTAAACACAGAAACTGAATCATAGCATCGAGTCCCAGGGGAACAGTAGCTGTAAATCAGTTTTACTTAAATACAGCCTACTCTCCATGAAATACCCTGAGTTTGGCTTATGTATGTTATTTGACGCCAATGCCTTTTGTTTTTTTGGACACCATTCCTATTTCTTTTTAGAAGTGGTGAAGAGTTCGTGAGTTCCCTATTGTGCTGCCTTGTTCAGCAGTGCACTCTTCCCCCATGGTGGCAAGGCATTTTCAACATACAGAATAAAAATGTGTCATTACTATTCTTATAACTGGACCTTCAGCAGCAACAAAGCAGTTTAGTCATATTGGCAATTTTCTATTGCCGCCCTCTGCTATTTGATCAGAAAGAAACAGGATGATGGGGATTATCAGTGATTCTCCATGTCAGTCTGTCAGGTCCTTTGCTCCTTCACACTGCCATGTCTATTTAGTCTACTGCATACAAAATGCATGGCTTAAATCACTTCCACAACATTGCTACAGCTGCACACATACAGGGATTCAGGACAAAGATGGAAATATTTCCACATGGTAGGATCTTAATTAATCTGGAAATGGCTTCATCTTCATTATTAGCCTTTCTTCTGAATGGTGTAATAAGGCAGGGAGAGAGAAATATATAAAAGACAGACAGAGATGCATTCTCTTTACCTTATCTTCAACGATGAACTGCTATTCCTAACACACGCTGGAGAAGGACTCCCATTCATTCTCCAAATCCTGTTTTCGTCCTTGATTGTCGTGCTCCTTTCTGCTTCTCTGTGTGCGGTGTCGTAGACAGAGGCAGCATTCAAAGCATCCCATTATTTTATCCCGCCGTGACCACTGACACCCCGATTCAAGCCTTGGATGATGGAAGGAAAAGCAGTGTAAATAAAAGACAGTGGAAGAATTTCTCAGGCTTAATAATGTTCCTTTTTGTCATCCCCGTGGCTCACAGAGAGATACAAACGCACAAGGGGGGCTGTAAGAGAGAGACGCGATATGTTTGTCTCTGGTCCTCCTCCTCTATCAGTCCCTCCCTCTCTCTCTATGTGTTGCAGCAGCTTGGAGGATGTCAGACGCAGGCCGTGCTGCTCTAACGGGGGAGATGGCTCTATGTGTGCAGAGACATCTGTGAATGTGTTTATGTGTAGCCTCTTAGCCATAGCAGAGACCCCCCCTCCCTCTCCTTACAGAGATGGTCTCGCTAACGGCCTGTACCATTAAGGCTCAAAGCAGGGTGGGCTGCAGCATAGAGAGAGACAGAGAGAAAAGGGAGCCGGTGATGCGGAGAGGCAGGCAGCGAAACATAGGAAATGGTGAACGAAGTGTTCTTTCATTTACCAGGCGTTACGGTCCTTGCTATCCTAGTGGCAGATACTGCTTCTCAGTGATCTTGCCAGTCAATGTAATTCCCCCTATCACTACAGAAGGCTTTATCGAAAAGTCCCCAAGCTTTCTTCCCTGCTGCATGTCTCATTACCTCATACCACATGGTAAGAATTCCCAATCCCAAATAAAGATTTTAGGTTATGTTTGGAATTACTGCGAAAAAATAACATATGTTGGAAAAACCACAGGTTTAAAAATACATCAATGTATTATTTTTTAAGGAGCTTGTAATTGTGTTGCAATTAAATAAAGCGTACACATATATACATGCATACGTACGTACATAGACACACATGATTTAACAAAATCAAGCATGAGTATCCACATCAATACACACATCAATATACACATGGGCTCCAGCCCACACAATGGCCCACACAAAAGGTTGATAACATTTAATATTATGGCAGCACAGGGTATTCTCAGATGCTTATTGCAAACGTTATGACAGAGCAGGCAAATTACATGTTGAAATCAGATTTAGTGTCCATTTGATGAGCTAGGTTTAATAGCAATTACAGGCAATCCTCTATATCATCCATTTACATAACCTCATTATTCTCTGAAGATGCGGTAAAATAAAGGCTATGTGTAAATTTAACCCATTTAAAACATTTGCTAGTGGGCTGGTGTTACAAGCCTTGTAGTGCTGACAAGGAATAACATGATGTCATTTTTTTAAATTTAGGATAAGGTGTCTCAAAAACAAAGTAATTCAGAGCAATTCACAATTATTCACATTCTGTGTATAGATGTGAAATTGTATAAACAAATTAAATGCAGAATCAATTAATACAGTAAATATTTTTCCTAAAAATATTTCCATGTCACAATAAGCAATTCATCCAGAATCTCTACAGTTACTTTAGTCCTTGGTCCTTACTTCTGGACTCTGCTCTTCACCTGAGCATCTAACCTACTTCCAAAAGAAGTTCCAATTACTTTTAACAAACTCCATGCACTGACATGTATGTCTTTATGGGAGTAGAGACTTTCTTCTGGTAAGAGGTTTTGTTAGCATGGAAGTGGTATCTAATTATAGTTTTGAAGACTCTACCCTTCAGATTCAACCAACTTCTGCAATTCTCCAACTGAGATCTTTGAATAGTTGTTACCGCTAGAAACATCTTCTCACTGCGCATGCGGAAAAAATACATACAGGTCTTTCTCCAGATAGGTTCATATCATCTTCAGGCGATCTACATTTCTTAATTGTTACCCGTATTAACTTCATTAAAGTAAATTATATTTAAATATAAATTATATTTGAGGTCTACTAATAAAAAATACATATGAAATTAATAATCTATTAATTTTAATGACATTTTTTTGTGTACTTTCCCTTCATTTTTGTTAAAGAACATTGACAAATTAGCTTGAAATGAATATTTGATTTATTATAGTTTTTAAAAACGTACTGAAATAAAAATTCCTTTAATGATACTTCCAAAAAACATAATATAATGTCCAATAGTTAGTTACCTAATGTATTTATTGAATATATAATGTTAATTAATTTTCTTTTATTTGTATTTCAGTGCATCAAGGTTATTATTATCACTCCCATATTCATAATTGTATAAAAACAACATATAAAAGTGACATCACAAGAAAAAAGAAAAACTTTGTTTCAGGCAGTTTTGTTTCAGGATTATAATGTAATTTGAGAACTTGGTGAGAAACATGCTCATAATGAATCAACCTTTGTTTTACCAGTCACATTTAACTTCACATTACATAATGATATCAACACAATGTACAGTATACATTCCAATACAAACATAATTTAATTAAAAACACACATGTTTGTTGATTAGCTGTGTTTGGTGGCACAGTGGATAGGGAGTTAGACTTCTGGAAGGTTGCTGGTATAATTCCAAATGTTGTGGTGCTCAAGGTACTTTAAGTTGTTTCAGAATTATACAGTCCCCTCTAAAAGTATTGGAACCGTAAGGCATATTCCTTTGCTTTAGTTGTTCACTGAAGACATTTGGGTTTAAGATCAAAAGATGAGTATGAAACAAGAGTTCAGAATTTCAGCTTTCATTTCCTGGTATTCACATCTATATGTGTTAAACAACTCAGGACAGACCACCCTTTGTTTGAACCCACCCACTTTTCAAGCGAGCAAAAGTATTGGACAAACATTAGGCATAGCAAGCAAAACAATTTGGAATGTCCTGAAAAAGACACTACTGGTGTACTGAGCAACAGACGTCGAACAGGTTGGCTAAGGAAAACAACAGTAGTTGTAAATATTGTGAGAAAATCCCCAAAACATCAGTAAGTGAAATCACCAATGACGTCCACAGTACAGGGGTGAAGGTATCACAATCCACTGTTCGAAGAAGACTCAGAGAGCCGAAATATAGAGGCCAACCACTTATCAGCAGTAAGAATCGGAAGGCCAGATTGAAATTTGCAAAGAAGTATAGAGATGAGCTGTAACAGTTCTGGAACACAATCTTATGGACTGATGAGACCAAGATTAATCTCTACCAAAGCGATGGAAAGGCCAAAGTGTGGAAAATGAAAGGAACTGCTTATGATCTGAAGCACACAAGCTCATCTGTGAAGCATGGTGGAGGTAATGTCATGGCTGGGGCGTGCATGGCTGCTTCTGGAACAGGCTCATTAATATTTATTGATGATGTAACTGATGATGGTAGAAGCAGAATCAATTCAGAAGTGTAGAGAAAAATTTTGTCTGCTCGTTTACGGAGAAATGCATTGAAACAAATCGGGAGAAAGTTTATCATGCAGCAGGAAAATGACCCAAAGCACACTGCCAAGAAAACAAAGGACTTCATCATGGGAAAAAAGTGAAAGGTTTTAGACTGGCCAAGTCAATCACCTGACCTTAACCCAATAGAGCATGCATTACACCTCCTTAAGAGGAGACTGAATGGAGAAACACCCCGAAACAAACAAGAACTGGAAGAAGCTGTGGTAAAATTCTGGAATAGCATCACAAATGAAGAATGCAACAGTTTGGTGATGTCAGTGGGTCGCAGGCTTGAGGCAGTTATTGCAAGCAAGGGTTATGCCACCAAATTTACTTAAGATGATTTCTTCCATTACTTTTGCTCACCTAAAAATGCTGTGGTCGAATACAAATGGTGATATGTCCTAAGTTGTTTAACACATCTAGATGTGAATACCAGGAAATTATCTGAATAGCTGAAATTCTGAACTCTTGCCTCATACTCATCTTTTGATCTTAAACCCAAATGTCTTCAGTGACCAACAAAAACAATGGAATTTGCCTTGCCGTTCCTATACTTTTAGAGGGGACTGTATATTTAAATGTGAGTCCGTACACAATTCTGTCTTTGAATTTACAAGTTCTAAGACCTATTAGTTCTTCAAATGTTAGCACATACAGAACAGATACATGGTCCTGAACAAAGTACTTCCCAAAAACCCTTTTGGTTTCAGAAAGGCATTTTAATTTACCAGTTGATGAATTGGTATTTTGAAGGTCATAGAACAACTTCTCAAGTTGCATTTGCAATTGTCGTGCATGTTTCAGCCCTTTCTGGTAAACTCCTTCACTTCAAAAATGGTTTTACTATATGGACACGTACATGGGTGGATCCATTAAAATATGTACATTTGCCATTGAAAGAGTCAAACAAAATGTGGAGGATGCTTAAAGCAGGACCCAGTTCTTTACATAATCTGGAACATGTGTTCACAAATGTATATTAAAATGGCAATTTTTTGTTCTATACAACCTCTGGAAATCTATTATTAACGTTTTCAATGCCAGTACTGCCAAGTCCACATCTTTTAGTTTCACCAATTCCTGAAGGAGGATGTAGAGACCAAAAAACTAAAAGAAAAAGATGATTCCAGTATTTCTAATTCCAGTAAGTAGAACAATATTCAACACTGGAAGAGTGAAAAAAAAGCAAGATCACCACTCGTGTTTTCTATTGTTTACTGATAGTGGAGTTATTGTAAAATCTACAGGAGGCTGGATTGCAATCAACTGCCTGTCAACTATGTCAGTTTTAGTGCCAATGTACTGTTCTTTTTCATGGTTGGTGGAATCAAATCACAGAGCTGACAACTGTCTGGGGACACCCAGACAGACATACTGTGCTGGTACTATGGTACAAAGCCTGTAATCATTTGAAACTTGTTGAGCTTCATTAATGGCGAGGGACCTTTTGTCATGGCATGTTCATAATGCTCTTCTGTTCTTGGAGGCGGCACAGGTTTAGTGTTGGGATAAGGGCCCCCTCCGTGATAGCAGAAAATCACACCCAAACACCAAATTAAATTGTTTTGTATTTCTGAGCAGTAGCTGTGCAACAGAATCACAACGAAGATAAGTAGATAAGTGCTCTCTATTTTGTTCCTCTCTCCATCTAATGCCTTCTTTTTTCCAATGAAAAAAGCTCAGTCACAAATGGAGTTAAGAGAGTAAACATATTAGCTTTCTTTTCCCCAAACCAGGGACATGGTACACAAATGTTACGCCTGTGTTCTTTCGGAACTAACTCTGTGACCTGGCATTGAATTGGCCATATTTGGTATTTTGAAGTATACCATGACAAATTGATATCATAACTGCCAAATCCACCGCCTTGCATTACCTTCTAATACTCTGCCTCAGACTGTGTCACTGAGAACATACACTGAGAACTGCTGTCACCTTTGAAAAAGCTACATTTGGATGTTTAAGTTACTTGACCCATTTCTTTCTTTAATGTCTGTGTCGAAGTCTGAACAAAATCTTGACACTGGCCGCACATCATTTGTCAGTATTAACTCTATCAACCTTTATGTTTGTTTTATATAGTAAGATACAATGCCATTAATGGGGCCCAGCGCACCTCCTTTTTTTAATGTGACATATTAAAAATCTTGTAATTTGTTGATGTGTCTGATGTGGAGAGCTGGCTGTTCCATTGTGTTGAGGTCTGTCGATGACAAGATCCTGGTGAGGAGTCAGCCCTATCTGACTGTTTGGTTTGTTCATCATCATTGGCAATGTCAGGCACATCTGTACGTCTTAATTTGTGTAGAATGAGTGTAGTTAGTCAATTAAGTGTTTCCTAGACATTAAAACTAGCATCAAACCCAGGGATGCAAAACTGGTTCCACTGAGGGCCGATTGTCAGCAGGTTTTTGGTCTTTACATTAAATTGGTTCCCAGTTCAGACCTAAACAACCAGATGAGGGTAGAAACTAACCAATTAGTGACCTAATTAACCAATCAAGTATAAGGTGAGAGGAAAAACCTGAAAACACTCTGCCCTGCATGGAACTGGTTTGGCACCTCTGATCAAAACCATTAGTTTGGTTTCAGGGGTAGGTGAGCTTTTAAGCTATACAGTCCAACAGTATTGACCAATGGTACTGTTGTACCTGAGACAGCTTCACCACACTGAAGACTGTTGATGGTAATTTCTTTGTGAGGAGTCAGCAACATCTTGCTGGTTGGCTTGTTTATCATTGTCCCCAGTGTTATTAGGCTCATATGAAAAAGTCTTAATTTAAGTAGAATGTATTTAGTGGTTTGTATCTGTCATTGACAAATGTTACAGCAATTGCCTATAAATGCTTCAATACATCATGGAATTTATACATAAACGGACACTAAAAGCAGCCACAGAAATTGCCTGAGGTTATAATCACGAGAACACGTCTTGGAATAACACTAACGGGTATAACAGCAGCAGCTGTTTTAAAATTGTTTCTGGCCTGTACGTAATTCGCCGTTCATAACCCGCAGTGTGTACACACCGCAACATGAAGTGTGTACACATACACGAGTACAAACGACATCCATATATAAACCACATTTGCCAGGAGAACTGACCTTTCGCAAAACCCCTCTTCCAAACCTTGTCCAATTCTACCTTAGCAACCAGTCACTACTTGAAGAAGGTCCGCAAACTTTCGTCATTAAGGCTCAATATGATGAAACGGTGTGCCTTCTCTACGGCACCTGCCGCAACTCCGACAGCAGGTCCGAAAGGGTTTCGAGGGGGGAGTCATTTGCAGTGACTTCTCTTGTGTTGTGAAATGCTTTAATCAACATCTATACATAATTATTCATTAGACAACAATATTATATAACGTGACCCGTTATATGAATGACCTGCTACTACTACGTTAGCTAGATAGCCATTGCTACCACTAATATTAGCCTGTTACGTCGGGACACTCGTATTGTTAACTTTAACATGTGACTTTCTGCTGAAGTTAATAGGATGAAGTTGACCGATAAAAGAGTTCAAGAATAGCTATATAAACAGAACTTACCGGGCAGTGCAAGACTGGTCCACAAGGCTGTGCTGGTCGCATTCAAGTTCATTGGGTTTCTCATTCTTTGATTGAGGTCTATATGCTTGTTTCTGTTATTGTTTCCCATCTATTGTTTATCTGAATATTGTGAACATAACCCTCGATTGCATATTGGAATGTCTCAATCTGGAGAATATCGCGGAGGTATTATTCCAAAAAGAATCAGTTACTGACTGGTGATATGCTACAGTAACAAAGATAACCGGGCTTTTGCTTGATGTCAATTATGACTCGTTCGTTAATCTGTCAGAGGGCGATACCAAAATTAATTAGTTGAAGAATAAAATTTGTTTTAGAAAAATACAGTGGTGGCTCATTTAAATATTGATATAGTTTAAAAGGTATAAAAGCTTTCAAAAATATCTGCTCAAGCAACCCAAGTTAGAGTATTTTGTACTTTTGGGAGTTGATTTCGTGATGATAGCTTTTACCGTTTAGGCTGTAGAGCTGGAGGAATAATAATAATCATGGGAGAAATCTATAGTTGTGCTTTACCTTTAACAAGCACATCAAATGATAATTTTTTGTTTAAAAAACACATGCCTTGGATTTCTCAAGATGTCATAGAGCGTGCATTTAGCATGCTGTATGCAGGAATATCCACAAGAGCCATAGCCAGAGAATTTGATGTAAAATATCTATATATTATATATCTATGTATATCCAACACATGTATCCTGTCTGAGCAGCAACCAGCAACCCGGACAGATAATAAAACTGGGTTATCATATCTGAGGAATTACTTCAGAATTTATCACGTGCTCGTTGTCAACATGCCTGTAGTTAGGCATCATAAATGAGTTCAGTGGGAAAATGCTGACACTCCTTAAAGCGTCCTGGTCTGAGGAATTCACTGAAGAAGATTGTAAGCAGCCTCAGACAAGGTTCACCAGGAACGTGGAACACTTATTGTGCGACTGATTCCCCATTGTCTAGGAATGACACCCACACACTAGAGTTGGTGAGAAATACATTTTAGCCCCTTGGACACTAGCATCGCCACTGTAAAACAAAGCAGCATAGAGTTGTATTTTGAATATGGTCTTAGGGGCATTCCAGAACAGCTACATTGGTGTCAGATGTTATAGCACCATGGGCATACACATGCAATATGACCATGGAAACGTAGTACACCTGGAATAACACTAGTGATTTGAAAGCCTGATTTGTCTGGTAAAATCATGGATTATTGAGTTCTGCTGTCAGCAGAAACTTATTTCAGTTTAGAAAAGTCCGTCTTTTTAGTTGGCCCAGGGCTTGACATTAAGTTTTTTGGCTTAATTTTTTACATTAACATTTTTCCTACAACAAAAAATACTGTTATTAACTTAGATGTCAGCAATACTGGGAAATTAGCAATAGGCTACCTTTCTGCCATTGTGTCATGTTGAACCCAGGAAATGTCTTGTAACCATTATGGGAATAATTTATGTGAGATTTACTTCTTTTTAAGGGATAGCGATTTTTGCTAGGCCACCAAGTCTAACAGCTAGGACATTAAAGCTATCGAGAAAAATAAACAGTTCAACTGCATTTAATAGCATCAATTCAAAAGTGCCATCAGATCACTCTAAACAAGGGCTTCAAAAACATTTAAGTCAAACAGCCACTGTACCCAGAAAGCATACAAATGCTGTGTATTTCTCAAATAATGAATGTATTCCCAGCTAGAGGTAAGATGGTTTTCATGAAGTGTTAACAGCAAGTGAATCTTTGAACTGTGTAGGGTCTGTGTTAGTGGCGCCTCCGCATTCAGAAGAGTGCAGAATAGCTAATGTTAGCTTGCAAACAATCCTAATCTTACTGTCTGTAATACGATGTTTGAGAACATAAGCTAAAATCACTGGCACACACCAATTTCATCACAATATAGACATCACAAGCTACATTTGCAGTGAATTAGTATGTGAATGTATTTTATGCATAATTTTAGATCACACTTCCCAATTCCAATATGTGCCCCTAAAAGGATGTTTGCTTGTCTGACCAAGTCCAAGATTTCAATCTTTTCCCAGGAACTGGCCACTCTTGTCTTTGGAATAGAAATTGTAGCCTCATCTACAATTACTGGCAATCATTCTAAAATGCGTGGGCCTTCCTGAGATTTCCCAGTTTGACCCAGAGAAGCTTAATGCTGTCATTGGCATGTGTAATTTAGTCCTAGATTATTTTTTATTGTAAGTCCTCTATATTCAAAATTGGCACATTGTCAATATTGCTCTATAGTATGTTACTTAGGTAGGCCAACTACTTGACATGCTTGTCTCAAACAAATAGACAAAAAATACTAGCCTCATTTTATGATTTCATTGCAGTCCTAGATGGTGTGCTTGCACAGTTTCTTGGAACTGACATACAGGAGGAGAAGAACCCTGCAAGATGAAAGAGCAACAAATGAAGGCACATCCAAGAAGAGACTGGCCTCTTGAATTGATCTCCTTTTCTTCCTGTTTGTTTCTTTCTCCTTCCTCTCTTTTTCACATTCTTTCTCTGTCTCTTTATAGACATGTTATTTGGGTTCCTGTTGTAATGGTTTTGATATAATTCAGCCTGGATTGCTGTGTTCCCAAGACACGTTATGCAGATTTTTGCAATTCTTGAGGTTTTGTACAGTCAAAGGATTTATCCAAAATTCAAATTTCCATATTGCCTTTTCCTTCAAATTAATTGCATATTTTTTCAATATGGTTTAAGAATCTAACATACCAAATCATGTAGTAAAGATGTCCTGTTAAAATACAGTTTTCAAAAAAACCTCTGCTGATTGTCATACTTTAACCATAAAGATTTGATTACCGTTTAGGGAACTCTACATGTTAAACCACTTGTACTGGAGGGCTACTTTAGACAATTAAGTGCAATTTCAGCCTCTTCAGTAGCTATTTGAAATGCGTAATCAATGCTTCTGTGGTGTTTAATGCCATTTCTATCATACTCATAGTAAACTGCAAGTATACAATTATGTTACTATAAGTTAACTTGTAATATATTAAAACCACATATATTTGTATTGTGAATCAGTTAAATCATTGGTAAAAGTATATTAAAATAAATTAAGTAAATTAATATTCCAAATACAATTTTAATAGTCAGAAGATAAAATAGCAATACGCTATCTGTTTTTCATGCAACTTATTTCAAATACAGTTAATCCGAGTTAACCACCTGAAAGTATACTTTGTTATAAATATATAATATGTTTAACTAAACATTAAGTACAATTGTGTTTTATTTAAAACAACTTTAACACAATTTAAGATGGTTCAATTTCATACCCTTTAATATATTAATGCATGTTTACACTTAAATATAATAGAAATATAATACTTAAGTACATTTCAAATAATATTTTAGCTTGGGACAGTAAAGATATTATAAATAAGAGAGTTTGCATTAATTGGCATCAAATCTGCTATTACTTCCTTGCAGGTTTGAGAATCAGTTGCATACAGAAAGATGTCTACTGCAAATAGAGACATTTTATTCTGAGTCTCATTTGAAATATGAACTTACAGTTTGTCAAGAGGTTTGATGGCCAATTTCAAAAAGCAATTGTAAAAGTGCACATCCAATCCTTATCCCTCTGTGGAGGTTGAATTGTGTTAGTGACGGGAATTGATTGGTGAATATTGTAGTGCAGAGGTTTCTATAAAGAAATTGGATCCATTTATGAAATGTTTCCCAATGTTACACTTCATGTCTATAGAAGGAGCAAACTGTTTTGGCTATTTTACTCAAAAGCTTTTCCTCTATCATGCAATAAAACATCAAGGTAGACATTAGGTAACTTTGTTAAGTACATTATATTAAACACTTTTAACCTTTACACAAGTCAATTTCAAATATCTCTTACAGCCACCCGGACTGAATTCTTTATGCACGTGCTGTCAGTATATCAGATTTCTTCACAAATAAAAATGAGTTTCTTACATGTAGTCGATAACAACACTGGTCATTCGCGGTCTTTGTTGGCACCTTTAATTTTTCCAGTCTCTCTCCCCTTTCCTGTCTTGGATGTACCCAAGAGAAATATCTACTACATGACCGATTAGGCAACGATCCACTGGTTTGTGGAGAGTGAGCAACCCCAGGTGCATTGGTCTGGGGACCAAATTAGCTCTGCAGGTCAGAGCATTGTCTCCATCTGACCAAAGATCTTAATAAAAAGATGATTCACAAATAAGTCTGGAAGTCAAGTAAATATAAATTACTGGGAGTGGCTATCTGGTCTCTTAGGGCTGTTTTACATTATGAGAAAAAGAATAACACACATGGGGCTGCCCTAATTATGCACACACGAAATGCTGAGGCATCAAGTTAAACCAGCACTGATGAAAATGACCAGCCCTGCTCAAAGAACTCTTGGTGTAATTTGGTAATCTGAGGATATCTGTGAAGGGAGAATACCCTGTCTCTACACCAGGCTTCGGTGTACAACCTGCCATTTATACACATACAGATCCCTCGCAAAGGATGCCCCTGTTGAATGAATAACAGCAGAGGCATTATATAAAACTGGACCAGTTTCCCTGAATTACCACCAACATGAGGATGACATCCAGGAACCATTCCCAGAACCACAGGGAGGCCAGAAGAATCCATGACAAACCTTAAGTACATTGTATCTTACATGGACTGGAACAGGTCCACTGGGGAAACATTCACCTGAGGGTTGGAGCCACTGTGTGAGCGTAGCTGCCTAATAGAGCACTCAGGTCTCCTATCGAGAGGACATGGTTTATACAGTCCCGTTATTTTGGGGAGCAACCTCTGAAATGAGGGGGCTGTGCCGATACATTCACAATCACTTTAAAAAAGATGGATCACTTTGGACTCCTACTAATTGTCGGATTTCAAATGCAAATATTTAGAGTTAAGAGCCAAAAGAAGAAATAAAGGATACTGTCCCAATTATATTACACAAGATGAGAACCATCCTTTCTACATCTTTGATAAACTCTAAACCATTGAATAATTGCCATTTTAATACTGCCGAGGAGGGACCAGGCCTGTCTAACGCCTAGAATGGCCTCTGCTAGGACACCATGGTGGTTGCTCGAAATGGATAATGTGGGCTTATCGATAGACATGACTGAAGAATGATATTTCAAAGAGCCCAGAATTTTGAACACATGCCATCAGTCATGTCATAATAGTTTAGTATTGGCAGGATGATGCAAAAGATGCTGTAAAGATGTTAATGGAACTCCACTCAACTAATGGAATTATCATACAAATATTTCCCTCCCAGTCACATTTTCCTGCATTTAGGCAAATATTTGCTTTATGTTGAGGTACAAACGTATGGGGCTGGTTTGTATGTCAACACTAATATACTATGTTAATGTCACCAATCCACTGAATCACAACTGCAAACAACTTTTACTTGAACCATGATATCATTATCGCTAGCTATGCTACAGTACTAGTTTATATGAATTGAAAGTAAAATTTAGCAGTCACTTGTCAACCTGAAATGTACCATTTCTAAATGTTATGCAAAAAAGTCAAATAGAACTGGACTTAAGTATTATGGAAAAAATATATTCCTCCAATCATCATGATTTATTTTAGATTATAGGTTTGACTTATGGTCTTCTATCCCCTATTGTTTGTCTCTCTTCCCTCTTTGGTGTACTGTATGTACTTTGAGCCTAATATAAATATATAATTTTAACAAGGACAGTATAAATGATGACAAATAAGGCCAAATGTTAAAGTTGAGAGAAAGGATTCCTAAGTGGATGAACACAAACAAACTGACAACAGAGCCATTTATGCTATGATATTAGAAAAATTGTAAGCTCCAAAGAGCAGCAGAGAGAGTCCTCAGATGAACTAACAATTGCATGATAAATTCCACTGAGAAGCGATATGCAGAAATATGGGCCTGATCTCGTCAGAGCTTTAGACTGAGTCATAAGTACATGGCTGCTTCACATGGTGCAAGATAAATATTTTCTAAAAGAGATACATATTTCAAGGATACACAGTTTACCCTGGAAAGGGAAAAACACATTTCTGTTCGCGTCAATACAGTCATGTGTATTATTACTAACAAGCAGTGAGGAACCGTTAAGACCCTCTTATGCCCTCAGAGAGGACATAGAAAAATTACTTGAGAATTAACTTCTTCCGAATTTAAAATCAAAAGATAACTATATGAATCTGCCATTGCCCATTTCATAATGAATGACAGGAGAATGGACATGAAATGATAATCATAACAGTGTCTGGACATTTTGTTTCAAATTCAGCTCTGAGGCATCCTTTGTCCTTTGAATATCCTTGCAATGTCTCTAGAACTAGATTCTAGTAAAACTGCAATTGATTGGATATGATTTAGGAAGGCAAACACATCTAGAAATTGGCCCCACACTTGCATGCCAGAGCAAAAACAAAGCCATGATCTCCAAGGAAACCTCCACAGATCTCCAAGATTGTCGATGTATTGATCTGAGGAAGGTTCTAAACATTTTGATAAAGCTATGAAAGTTTTCAGGAGTACAGTGGTCGCCGTCATTGTGAAATGGAAGAATGTCAGCACCATCAAGACTCTTCCTAGAGTAAAGAAGAAGGGCATTGGTCAGGAAGATAACAAAGAACCCTATGGCTAGTGTAATTGAGCATCAGTGGTTCTCTGTACAAACAGAAGCACCTGTTAGAAAGACCACCCCTGACATAAGTCATGAAACAGACCATTATGGTATAATGGCTAGATGGAAGCCGTTCCAGAGTAAAAAGTCTATTAACATGCCACTTGAAGGACTCAAGAAAAATATTATTTGGTATGATAGACTAAAATCAAACTTTGAGGCCTCAATTCCAAACTATAAATACACTTCTAAATATTATTTGTTTAACCATCTATCCCTGATATTATTCCAAATTCGTTTTTACTGAGGTGAACTGTGTAAAGAAAACATTTCAAGGGTAATAAATGTAGCCCTTGACCGCTAATCCTTGTTCATGAATATGGCATGTACATGGGGCCTATGGCTTTGTTCTGCAGATCTTTGAAACAGGGTGACGGGTGTAGTAAATATATAATTCCTTTCATTTGAGTCCCATCTGTTAATTATGTCAATCCTTTTATATAGCCCAAGTGTTGATTATTCAACGAGTGAGGAAGAGCCATGCGGACCTCAAGAAGTATGCCTTGCACAGGGCTTATCATCTGGGCTTTTAAATCTTTCAGTGCACATTATTGCTGTGGGTAGTGCCTTTTCACTTTTTGGAGGAGTGTGAGTTCTCACAAGCCATCTGTTGTTTTTTTTGGCCTAATGAGAGGACATGAAGACACTGGAGCACAACATACGATAGGATAGGATACGATACGAAGCAAGGGCAACAGATGGAGAGGGCGCTAATATGTTGTTGCACACTTCCTGAAAATAGTCCTGAGACCCCAGCATCGTTGGCACATTGATGTTTAATGCTCTGACATTTGAAGGGCTCTGACAGAACTGCTCTGACAGAACTGTCACTCAAAAGACTTACTACCACAGAAGGCATCTTTTGAAGATATAAGCTTCTTCCAACTTTTGAAGCCCATCCGTCAGCTTTTTACACAGGTGGATTGACCCTGTAATTGTTCACATTGAGGATCCCAGAATAAATACAATACTTGAATGTTGCTAATTCACTAAAGAGAAACAGAATGGGGCTAATAAAATGCTGTCTGCACGTTTAAGAGTTTTGTGGTAGTGTGTCTTTACTTTCAGAGCATCTCCATCTTATCGGTGTTTGTTAGAACATTTCTGTGACTCTCACAGCATGTATATGGATTGCTTGAGTCAACATTTGTGAGATGTACCTACATTACTACAAACACACACACACGTAATAGAAATCAAAGCTGTAAAATGTCAGTTATGAGGTGATGGATATGATGTGCGATAATGGTATGTCAGTTTTGTTACATAACACATTATTATGTCATTTATGAGACGTGACGGTGTGAGGCTTCTTATTTTTATATGTCCGTGTGGAGACAAGCCGGCTAGGGGCCAGCATTCCTCTGTGTAGTGCTGTCTGAGAAAACAGCGAGTGTGCCTTCATGTCTGAGTCTGGGGACTGACTGTATTTACATAGAATTGGAAAATCTGTTGAACATGGGCCCTGGCATACAGGGAATTAGACAGTGGATCAACAACATTCTGACATTCATGATTCAAGGGCAAACCATCAGATAGCAACACATCACAGATGGGCTATCCACTCTCTCTTTTCTCTGAAAGGGGAGCTGTCATCATGAGAGGGAACACAGACGGCCAAATGGCAGTGTCAGTATGTATGTGTGTATGTCATTAGGGAGACAAAAAAACAGCATTTAAGATATGCAGGGAGAGAGGAGGACAGGTTTTCACAAGGCCTAGAAAAGTTTGTTAGGACAAAATCCCAATTTTGTGTACTTGCTGCATGCAACACACAAAATGGTGCTAGTGATCAATACCAAGCAAGTGTGTGGTGAGTTTCTCTCATAGCTTCTTAGCACTCATAATTTTCTTCTCAGTGGAGTTATGATGTGCATCATCGTAATCATCATCTGCCATCTTTAAACAGGAACAGACAGCAGCCTGCCAGCCTCTGAGATGTTACAATGCATCATAAAATAAGGAACACATCACTGTTTCCTGGAACAGAGAAATTATTTGTTTAGCCCTAACAATAATTTGATGTCCAAAGCAATGTTGATTTTTATTGCAAATCCAGGCTAATGTTAGGTACCAGACATAGGAGTAGCTACGTCTGTAGTGACTATCTGATGAATGTTAGCAGTTTATTAAAAGATTAAAAGGGGCATCTTCCACAATCCTTTGCGTAGTTTTAAGCAGACAAGTGTTCGTGGTTTTCTGACACGCATTGTGATTCAGCTTGTGTTGCTGTGAGGAGCAGTGCACAGTGAGTTTTGCAACAGAAGTCACACCACATTTTATGAACACGGAGGCCAAGTCATGGCTGACTTGGGTTTCAAAAATTCACTTATAACAAGATGAAACTTTAAAAGTTTTTTGTTAAACACATTGCTGGTGGTTGCCCCGCTGATTTTGCGGTAGCTGAATTTACTGTGTGACTAGTGAAACGTCATCAGAGACATTAATATGCAACATTTGGTCATTGCCATCTGTCTAAACACATTTGATGACAAGTTTATGGGAAATTTGGTTTCTGCTGAACATTTGGCTACTTCATTAATTTTATCGAGTTCAAGCCCCTAGTGTAATCTAAATTATTTAGGAATTAGCCCTCATTTAACTTTTGACCATCAATATTGCTGCAGCATCATAGAATGAAAGAACAGTTGCAAGGACGCAACAGAGTGAGAGAGGTGTATTATCATTGCAGTCAAATGTGTTGCTGGCAACATATTCAAAGTGGGCGTACATTTTTCCTGAAACAATAACATTTCAGTTTCAACATTTGATATGTTGTCTTACTATTTTCTGTTTAATATAGGTATTAAATTATTTGCACAACTCAACATTACGTTTTTATTTCCATTTTACACAGCGTCACCATTTTTTGGGAAACGGGTTGTAATAGCGTTGCAATTGATGTGTTTAATAACACGTTGTTTTCCTACCTCACAGACACCTAGCTACGTTATTTTGGACAACAAAGTACCTGGACCAACAGAATTACTAGCTTGCTATAATTGTCTCCCAGCTCTGGTTTTCCCTATTGGTCAAAGATCAAGTGAAATATCTCAGAACATGTCTACAGCTGGCATGAATGAATAAATATATGAAATAAAACACAGGATAAGATCTCAATTGCAAACGCCTTGCATCCTACCCAAACTTTTATTCACAGTGGTATCATTCCTACATCATATTACAAGTGAGATGCATGTAGTCTCTTTCCAAGATATGGTCACATGTTGACTTTCAGAAGAATTGCCTCATCTCATCTTGCGTGAAAACATATACACCCTTTTCTTTTTACATTTCTTCAAGAGAGCAAAGCACATGCATCATGGAGGCAGAAACATCACGAAGCAAGAATGTTAACTGATGGTTATAGATACAATATACAGTGCCTGAAGTGTTATAATGAAAGTTAACATGGCTATTTCAAACAACTGAAAACTGACTCTGTGGTGTGTTTGCTGGACTGCTAGCTACAATAACACATTTATGTATTATAAAGTATTTGCCATCTGCATTTAGGAGTTGGACAGAGATGGCATATCAGACATCCTAATGGCTGAGCTGAGCCCAGAGGTCAACATCTTTGTGAGGATTACCTATGTTATTATCATACTGTTCACATTATATGTGCTTGTGCAGATCTTGTGCAGATCTGTAAGAATTAGTTTGATGTAATGGTGTCATATAGTGAAATGCTTATTGTTAGGGGTATATTTTGAATTGGACAAGAACAACTTTACTTTGGACTAGATCACTTATGTGAGGCCTCTAAATATATTGCCTATATTGATGTCATTTTTCACATAATGTGTTTAGTCACTGTAGATACACAGCATATCT